>PVJA010002304.1:76906-109068 GCA_004027025.1 Myocastor coypus
CAAATAACTTTCTGTCATAAGTAGAAATGTCTGGTATGGGCATCTGGCAGTAACCTAAGCTAAGGAAGCCCTCATCCCCAGGATGATGCTTTGGGAGGTGTAGAAACCCTAAAAGCTGAGGCCCCATGGGCTGTTCTGGTGTCACTGGGGCTACGAAGTCTTTGTACAGCACTCTTTGGTAGTTCTCATGAGAAGGGTTGTCACAGCAAGGAGGGCTACACTCCCATGCTCTCTGCCATTGGGCTGTGGCTATCATGGTACACAGGGTCCCTGTGATGCTATATCATCTATGGTAGATTATACCACAGACCCTTACTGGACCCACGCTATCCTGGATTTTGAATCTCCAATACAGTGTTCTAGAAGGTTTTATCCTCATAAATGGCTCACCTAAACGTGACCGTAGAGATGAAAAGTTGACTCTTACAACTTTTGTCAATTTGACGGCATTGCCTGGCTGTTTCACACTGTGAGTCATGAGGGCCCTGCCCTAGAGTAACTCAGTTTGGACTTTATCTCCTGGCTTCCTGGACAGACTCGTCAGCCTCTAAGATTAGATCCTTCAGCTTTCCGTAGCGGATTCTTCTGCCTTCTGTTGCTGACACAACAGCTGACTTTTAGAGCCTGTTAGGAACCGGTAGAAACTGGTTAAGACCAGCAGAGAGCTTTAGGGATGGAACACTACAGTGAGTTTAAAAAGCCTTGGGACTGAATCGTTCAGCTGACAGTGTGCAGATGCTCTCAGCACACTTCCCATCTGACTGTGTGACTGGCACATCTTGTGTCATACCTGTTCCTTGTATTATATCTGTTCTTCTAGTAAAACCCTGACTAGAATATAAGTTATAAAGCTGGATTAAAATTTTTAAACTATGCAAATTATTCCTTTCAAAATGTTTTTGTTTCCTGCTTTATTCCTTCAAATCATACAAGATTTGCATACATTTCTAAATATACAAATCATGGAAAATATCATGTGGTTAGATAAAAGAAGATAGTACTATTGATACATGGAGAAAGGAAATTACTGAAATTAAAGTATGAAATTATCCCTACTGAGTGAGGAGGTCAGGGTGAACCAGACCAGCTGGAAAACTGGAGCAGACCTATCTGGATGTAACTTGGTCTGGAGAGAGGGTGACAGGTGGAGGTGACTGTCAGGCACAGACAGGAGGCTCTGCAGAGCAAGTTCTGACCTGTGAGACCCGGGAGTACAAAAGATGGTGACCACTGGTTTTCCTGCCAGTGACTGTCCTGTTCTGCTGACTTCTGTTTCTGCAGCGACCTGTCCCTTATTCAGGATAAATCCATCCTTACTGTTTTTTGTTCAACTTCTTTTTCTTCCTTTACTTTAGATAGAAGATGTGTAGATTTGGTCATTAGTTGTCCGGCTGTTTGAGTGGAAGAAACTGGAGCAGCCAATTACTCTACCATTGAACAAAACTAACAAATGTTCTATGCTCCACATACTGGAGTAAGACATGAATGAAGGAAATTGATAAATTTAGACTATTGACATTTTTAGATATGCAATGTATATTTACATTGTAATAGAAGATTCTGGTTTAAAAAAGCACAAAGTACTCTGACTGAAAAAGGTGCACACAATTTTCTCATGATAATTTACTTTTAAATTCACAGTTAACTTAAGAGTAAGGTTAAGAAATAACTGCTGTGTAGCCGGGCGTGGTGGTGCACACCTGTAATCCCAGCACTTGAGAGGCTGAGGCAGGAGGATTGCTGTGAGTGCAAGACCAGCCTGGGTTACAAAAGTGAGCTCAAGGCCAGCCTGAACTGCATAACAAGACCCTGTCTCAAAAAGCCAAAAAAAAAAAAAAAAAAAAAAAAAAAAAAAAAAAAAAAAAAAAAAAAAAAAAAAAAAAAAAAAAGAAATAACTGCTGAGTCCCTCTGACATTTTCCACTTACTCAATGATGGCAAAGCAGTGAGGAATGACACAAATGATACTTTTGTGCTAATGTCGTTGTGTTTAGATGGTCACAGATATTTAACCACATAAGATTCAGCAGAAGGGATTCTGTTAGCAAACTAACCATCTGTAAAAGACCTGACACTAGAAATAGATAAAAACCGAGATGCAGATGGTCAGAAGTTTTATAGGTTTACTTCATTTCTTTCCTTGTATCAGGAAAGAGCATTAATTTTAAGCTTTAACTCAGGAGATAATTATGCATATGCCAGCTAAACATTTTTTTAACATCAGGATTTCATAGTTCACTAGTGATTATTGATTCTATTTTCTTAGATCTAAGAACAATAAATATGTACTTTCTGGTACCTAAGAGAGAACCCTTATACTGCTTTCTATATACATAGCTTCCTGAAGGCATTACTACTTTAACTTTCATTGTCATAATTTTTCTATGGTTTTTCATGAAAACATATCAAATACAATTAGTTTGTAGTTGGCTTCTTTATACACTAGAATGCCTGTAGTTTAATTTATAACTACTTTGTTTATGTTGTGGCAGTAGATCCTGTCATTATTACTGTATATTATAGCATGCATATTACATTATTTTACCTGTTCTAATAATTGTGTGTATTTGTCTGCTTAAAAAATGAACTTCACAAGCCGGGCGTGGTGGCGCACACCTGTAATCCCAGCACTCGGGAGGCTGAGGCAGGAGGATTGGTGAGAGTTCGAGACCAGCCTGGGCTACAAAAGTGAGCTCAAGGCCAGCCTCAACTGCATATTGAGACCCTGCCTCAAAAAGACAAAAAAAAAAAAAAAGAACTTCACATTTTTCTAGGTAAATATAGCAACTCCTATTAAGGATACACCTAGGAGAGAAATTGCTCTCTGGCTTCAAAGATGTGTTACTACCATACACTGCCATAAACAAGGCATTAGCACCAACAACATGCACTTCCATCATATTTGTTGTTGATCTAAGTGGGGTTTTCTTCATTTAATAAACATATATATATATATTACTCTAGAGTGGTGACATTGGGGGCATCTTATTTTTTACTACTAGCTACTTCAGTATGCCTTTTGTAAAATAAACTTTCAAATGGTGTGTTCATCTTTCAAAATTTGATCTTTTTTTTTTTTTTTTTTTTACTAATTGCTAAATTCCAAAAATGTGGGAGATATTTTCATTTTCTTTCTTTTATTAACTTTCAGCTCAGTTTAATTGACATTTCATTAAAGATAATTTGTAGTATAAGTGTTTCAACATTTGTTAATATTGAACAGTAAAATTTGTTGACATTAACAAAAAATAAAACTTGTCTCATTGAATGTTTTATGTGTACATGAAAAGAATGCATATTCTATGATTTTCTTTTTTTAGGTATTTAGAACAGGGTCTACAGGGTGTTACTGCATAGATCAGACTCATAGTGATTCTCCCGTTTTCAGCCTCCCAAGTGTATGATTTCTTGTTTCATGTTCTAATTGGCAGCTAAATGAGCTGGTTAACATTCTTCAAATCTGTTTCAGTGGTTGTCTTACTTTTTACTCATTGCTTGGAAAAATACCCGACACCCAAAATGAAGGAAGGAAAGGTTTTTTAGCTCACAGTTACTGGAGGCATCAGTCCATACTCGGCTGGCCCAAGACTGAGTGGAGCAAGACACACAGCATCCAGTTCATGGCACTGGAACACCAACAAAATGGCAACAGAGGCAACTGACCAACCAGGGGAGCAGAGAGCAACAGAGTCTGTCTCTGTCTATCTTTATATTACACTCAGGCTCTCTGCTTCAGCCTATCCATTTGAGATCACACCCATAATCCCAGAAGTACTCAGACCTATAATCCCATCAATACTAAAACACATAACCCCAGTGGATCATGAATTAATCTCAAATTCTAGAAGTCCTCACTCCATGACTGCATGAGGCTTTGGGGGGACAACTAGACATGAACCACAACAGTGGTGTTTTGAGTCTTCTTTAAATATTTATTAAGAGATTTTTTAAATTGTCAAAATCATGATTATGGATTTGTTTTCCCTTTTTATTTCTGTTATATATTGCTATGCTCTGAAGAAATGTTAGCCAGTACAAAATTACCACATATTATTCTGTTTAATTTACTCTTTTGCAAAATGAAATCTCTCCATGTACCTTAATTTTTTCCTTTGCATTTGCTTCCAGACATTAATAGACTTACAATAGATATCTTTTCATTAGCACATTTCTATTGTCTAGCTTTTCTATTTATGTCTTTGTATTTATAGTGAATCTCTTCTGAAAATTTCAGAGTTGGGGTTGATTTTCTCTCTTGGCTATCTATATAATATTTTCTTTAATCTTATTTCCTTAGCCTATTTCTGTTTATTTCAATTTTGATTTTTTAAAGAGAGTACAAAATTGTATTAAAACAGAAAAATTATGAATGATACAGATTTCACTAAACAAAATAATACACATTTCATAGCATTTGCTGTATTGCATAGTGCTAACTTTGGGCTTCTGTTTAATATAGTGACAGATTCTTGGTTTTAAGCCAACCATCATGCTTTTTGTTTTTTGTTTGTCTCATCTTATTGTATTTCTTTATTCATCTTCTCTTGTCTTCTTTAGAATTTGTAAATAGCTCTATGGTACACTTTATATCTGTTTACTTTCTATTTATTTATCTATATGTATTTGGTCCAGGGTCTATAGGGTCTCACTATGTAGATTGGGCTCATAATAATTCTACTGTTTATAGCCTCTGAAGTGCTTGGATTACAGGTGTGTGCCACCAGGCCCAATCTAAATCACCATCTCAACATGCCTGTGACAGGGATCAATTGTGACTGCTAAGCTCTTTGGCTGGCTCTCACATAATTTTTGAGAACTTTCTAGGTTACTGAGGAAACTTAGATGAGCAAGAAGGCCAACCTCCAAGAGGAACATTTGTAGTATGGAGCGGGAAGCCAGGGATTCATGGCAGCCAGGCAACCCCTCTGTCAGGGACTTACTCTGCCAGCCCAGCAACATCCTTTTCAAAAGAAAGATGAGGGTAAAGGACAACATTCACTTAATGTCTGGAGCCTTTATTATAAAAGCTTATGAGAGTTATTTAATTTTTTGGGAGGCATGTGTCACAAAAAGTAAAGCTTCCTTGGAAATAGCCAGTATTGCTAGGACGTGTTGCATCCAGTAGCAATGCTATTGCAGACATTAGTTTAGAATCTCATCTTTTTTCTTTTGGTAGAATGGACACAATAATAATATCCAAGAATTGATGCAAGGATTAGAAACAGTTGCTTTCCCTTTTTGACACAGTAGATCAAGATTAAAAAACTACATTAAAAATTTTACTAACCTCTGTTCTAAAAACTTCAAGGCTGTGTTTCAAAGAAGCCCTAACTGTAAATTTGCTGGTTTTTTTTTTTTTCTCCTTAAAAATTCACACCAGTGAGCACCACTGGGCAAGACATGAAGAAATTGCAGGTGAGCTCAAGTTGCTCTTCTAGATTTTTGATTTCTCAAATCAACTCCTTTTCCACAGTGTTGCTAAGCAGGTCCTTTCTAGCCAGAAGAGAAAGGTTTCATCCACTTACAGCCCAGCCTTAGGAAAGGAAGACCAAGTGCATAATTTGAGGGATTCAGTGAAATATGAAAAATATTCATGATTTCAAAAGTGTGGTAGACAACAATATGCAATATGACAACTATTGTTGAATGCCTATTATCTTGTTTGAGGACATTCTACATGGTTTGCATTTTTTAAGTATTATTTTATTGTCTTAAGAGAAAAAGAACAGTAGGAAAGCACTGAATCAAGCTTGTTCCCTATAAACTTGATCTGTGAGGAAGCAGCTCGCTTGAGGACCTGGGTTAAAGAAGATGTTACACTAGAGCAAGAAGCAAGCCTTTAATACGTGCACTGGGCTTCTTCCTAAATTCAGTCTTCTGCAGGAAGAGGCGGGGCAATGACCATCCTTTGGCTGACTTTCATTACATGCCTGGAGCTGTCCTGCATCTTATTTAATTCCCAGAGTAACTGTTAAACAAATGTCATCACCCATTTTTGACCCATGTGAAGAAGTGTGTCCACACATTGTCCTACTTGTCAAAGTTCCAAGTGCTTTTCTCTCTGGTCTCTGGCTTCTTCTCGGGCTCCACTTTTCCATTTGGCAACTGTTGAGCTTCTGTTTCATTTGCATGTGACTACCCCTCTCAGAAAATCTCCTGGGATTAGAGGGAAGGTTGTATAATATTTGCAAGTACTTTCCAGCCTCTGGTTGTGATGTTTCTCAAAAATAAAAACAAGTTTATATAACTTGACCTTAACCATCCAGCAAAAAAGTTTAACCAAGAGGCATAAAAAGTAAAGCCATATTAATAAGCTGAGCTGTAAAGGCTCAAGTCAATAGCCTCTGACATTGCCAGTTCTTCTGATAACCCACTACTATTATGGAATATTGGACGATGCATACAACTACTTTCTCTTAGCTCAATGAGAAGAAAGATTTGTACCAATAGTGTTTAGGGAAGTCATCATATCTGCATCTTGTACTGTGACCAACTACTATGAAGACAACAATATGCATTATACTAATTATTATGACTGCCTTACTTATGTGTTTTGAAACTATCTCATTGTTATTTCTTATCAAAAATAATAAAATTATAAAAAATGTTTAGCTCTGGATCTGCATGTTTCTAAGTAGTTTCTATAACTAGGCCAACAATTTCATTAATTAGCAAAGAGCTACTTTGTGTTTCACACCTGAAAACCATTAGATGCCTAGGCTTTGTGTTATTAAAAATATGTAGCCACTATTTGCTCTTTTGCTGTTTTCTAAGTGAGTACTAGAATTTTTTTATCTCATATCTGTAAAAGCATATATATACATACATATATATATATAGATAGATAGATAGATAGATAGATATAGATATATATGATCTTTCAAAATTATCTAGAAAGCCACATGAAATAGAACCACATTTTCTATATGGAGTCCACATAAATTCTAAAGAATGATCTCGTAGTATCTATTTTTAAGAAAAACACATTGAAAACAAAACAATCTTACAAAAAATTAAATTGAAATTTGAATAATTTTAAAATTTGGTGAGGAGAAGAAGAATGAAACTATTGATCTTTTTCTATTGCTGGCTCTGAAAATGATGGATTCAGTAAACAGCTAAACGATTGAAATGTGAAAGGTCCACTTCTCCACTCAGTTATTTGGTGCAAGGAGGGACAGAACACCAAGATCAGGGTATAAATCTGTACTAAAGGAAAGGAGCAAATTCCCTCATGAAAACCATTCCGTCTTAGTAAATCATGTCTAACATAAGCTGCCTAAGGATATTAGTACTTTTGTTTTGAAATATTATCTGGTTGAAAACTGAGATAATACTTTGATTGGTTATGGCTAAAATGAAACAAAACATTATTTTTTCCAGAGATTCTCACTGATGACAATGAGTGATAATTGAGTACATTTAGTTGATACGAATAATCTAATTTATTAAAAAAAGCAGACAAAAAACTGAAGTGCTTTTGGGTGCGATCAATGTTTGTATTGTTCTTTGCAAATGTTTGTCTCCTAATGTCCTTTTGAGGACTAAACTTTCTTGGTGCTTGGGGAAAAAAGAAAAAAAGCCTGAGATTGCCAAACAATGATGAGGCAAAGGAAACACTGGAGAAGAAATGCAATTCTAGATGTAAGTGGGTTGTTTAAAAACTTAATATTCTTGTGTTTATCAAGGTTTTAACTTTATTTATTTATTTATTTACTTTTACCATCTTTGAATATTAAACTGAGGGTCTCAAACATGCTAGACAAGTCCTATGCCACTGAGGTACATTTTCATCAAGTCACTAAACTTTCAGGAAATGCTAAGCGGCTTCATGTAACATTGGTGACTTGAAAGGAGGCATGTCTGGATTCTATGAAGCGAGGTCACTCACAGGTGAGCACAGCTGCACACATCCGAGCCTGGTGCCCTCCTTCAGCTTGTTGTTTAACTGTTCTCAGTAGAGCCCTGGACTCTAAGGAAGGACCTCTGCTTCTTTGCTTCAGCACTGCTTGTCATAACGTTGATGCCGGAAGGAAAACTGATCTGAGTTGGATGACCTCCGTTAGGGAACCTCCAAATGATATAGCGAAAACTGATCTCCCAACCTGAAAAGTACCTGGGATGAGTTTGTGTTCTCTAAAACCCAAAATGAATTTTAGGAACAAACGGAGGTAATGAGCACAACATATTCATTAGGGGAAAGCAAGTTCCTGTGTGAGAGATGGACCACAGGGGGATCCAGAGTGGGTGGCCCCAGGAAGCTGTCTCTTCTAGGGACTTTTACAGTGCAAAACCATGTGGTGGGCGGGTCTAAGGTAGAAACCATGGAAACTCGCTTAGGTGAGCATCAGTGGGAGAAAACTATGGTCACCCGATGAGATTACAAGCACAATTGCTCAGGTAAAATTGGTTAAAATCAGGATCCTATGCAGAAAGCAACTCACGTAGCAAGTGGGCAAGAATACAGAGCAAAATCTCTTTCTTGGGCTTGGGCTGGTAACTCTTTCCAGGCTCTTTCAAGGTGATGGATACGTATTTAGCATATCAAACCCTGATGCCTACCCTTAAGGAAGTATGTAGTTGCTTCTGTTTACTCTTGTCTTGAGATCTGGCCCACAGCAAAAGAGTTTCTGTCTCTAGTTATAAAGTCACTTTGTCTTCCATTTTGTCCCTGAGGGCCTGGCTCTGTCTGCCTATAATACTTCTATCTAATTCAGCTGCCTACGACAACATCACAAACAGGCAGCATCCAGGCAGGGTTCACTTTCTGATGTCATGCTCAGCCTGGAGAGAGAAATGCATCTCAAGAAAGGGCCAATACAAGCTATGATTTAAAGATGATGATGATGATGATATATATATATATATATATATATATATATATACATATATATATATTATGGCCAGCTTAGCCTGCCCTGGGGGTGGGCCTGACTTAGTACGTGGTGCCTGGGATTGAACCTTGGTTCCTGTGGCTGCCTAAGCTTTCTTAAGCAGCCACTTTAGACTATTGAACCATCTTGTGAGCACCTATCTTTCTTAATATGGCAGTGAAAGACATACTTGCATTTATTCCACTCAAAATACAGTGAAATCTTGGTTTGTGAACATACTTTTAATTCAAAACATTTGTATATCAAAGCTAATTTCCTCATAAAAATAAAGGAAACCCGCATAATTCATTCCACACCCCAAAAGAGGTATATTAGCAATGATTACAACACTTCACTGTAGTACAAAATAATAAAGTACAAAATGTAAAGCAAAATTATTTAATTTGTGGTCACGTCTGAAAAATTTCATGGCTGGTAAGTGGGCAACAGAAGAGCAGAAGGTTGTTGCGTAGGATGACTTTCACTGTCACTAATGCAACCACTGTCATCAATTGGCTAAATAGAATCTTTTCACTTCTGTGCAACTTTAGCAAGAGACTATCCCACGACTTGCTTTACTTCTGCATAGGACTTGCAGAAGAAAGATTTGCGGACATGTGACATTCTATTGTCACTAAAGAGACTCAGTTTCACAGTGCTACAACCTTGTTCTGGTGGTGATTTTACACAAAATTTTGCATTATTTTCTACATTGAATACATCTCCCTCATCTCATTTTTTAATTATTATTTTTCCCTCATCTCATTTAAAGCAAAGGATTCCTTCACTTTTTTCTCCTACTCCACAGATGAGATATGCTCCACAGCTTCTAACTGTTGGCAGAAAATCACTCAACATTCCTCAGATAAGAGAGAGAGAGAGAGAGAGAGAGAGAGAGAGAGAGAGAGAGAGAGAGAGAGACAGAGAGAGAGACAGACAGAGGCAGAGGCAGAGACAGAGACAGAGAGAGAGAAGAACCATTGGACCACTGATTCAGTTGTGATCATGTGACATTTGGCATTACATATAACTCTTATTATAAGCCACTGATCATTTATCAGACCATGTCTGGCTCTTCCCAATATCAAAGAGATCACAAACAGTAAACATTTTGAATTGATTCTGGACATCAAGGCAACCATGATCATTTAACTGAAGATGCTCAAGAAAGAAGACTTCCACAACTTTCTCAGAAATTGCAAAAATGTTTTTGACATAAGGGTAAGTGCAATAAAAGCTTGGATTGTGAGGAACTTGTTCTCGGAGTGCTCCACAAGACGAGCAAGCATTCCTGAGGACATACTGTCATGTTTTCAAAGCCCATGTTTCCATTAGCTGGCAGTTGGCAGCTATTTTTACCTAACTTTGATTAACAGCTCATGAAGTTACAAATGAAGAGTCCTCGAGCTGCTCTGCAAATGACAAATATCATAGTTCGAAATTGAAAGGCTCATTTTGAAGGAGATTAAAGGCAATATGTCTTTCACTGTAATATTTTTCCTAAAATTTAAACATTCACCGTATATTTTGATCACAGTGCATACATTTGCTTCACACTTAAGAACTAGTTTCTTCAAGAATTCCCAAGAGAAGACAAGCGCAAAGAGGTTTTCGAGAGCGGTGGACCCTCCCAGGCTGGGCCCTGGCCTATTTCCTAGGCCACTGCCTGCTGCCTCCTGCGCAGATCCTCCCACTGGCATCCGCAGGAACTGAGTTGGCAGAGCAGATGCTAAATGTAGGGCAGAAGCCCATGGGGTGCCTTACCATCCTGCTGATGCTGTTTTCTCGGCTCGGAAGTGTTTTCATGCATTTTTACGTACCAGGTGTGCTGGACAACAAGTGTCTCATGCCCTAGTTTGATGGAGGTTTGTAAAGTCTGCGCTATTTGTTGGCTTTTCTATCTTCATTCCTTCAGGGATCACAAGTCGCTCAGGTGACATTGTAATCCCGCACTTCCAGTTTTGACCTAAAACACCGTGGTATCTCGCTTCTTCCTTTTCCTGTTTGCTGTATTGATTGTGATGTGTAACATCAGGTCTCTTAATGTTTCTAAGCCTAATTATTGGCTTGTGCTCTTTCCTTGTCATGTCCTTGTAGTGAGGGTTGCTTTTGAGTCTAGGAAAATAGGTCTTGTGTCCCAAATCAGCACTTTTCTAAGATGTGACTTTGGGGAGGTAATTGAGTTCTGCTGTGTGGGAAGTGGGTGTCAACATTTCTTTTCCATAGACCTCTTGAGGAAATCGTGTAAATAAGTGAGATCTTGTGATATGTTTCCTACTTGCCAAGCAACAGAACACAGGGGTGCAAAGAGAAGGACGTGATTTCTGATGTTCATGCAAAGTCCTTTTCACCTTCACAGCTCTCTTGCTGCTTAAACATCCCGACACACCCTGCTGTCTCTCCTGACTGCTCCTGTGTTCGACTGTTTGCTCTTCTGATGCCAGGTGAGATTTCTACTCTGCCACTTAGCGTCAATTTCAACATTGACTTTTTGGAACTACTGATCTTGTCATAGAATTGAAAAAAAAATTGGTCTTTAAAAAGTCCTAGGAATGAGACATGGTTTCCTAAGATCCGATTTGCTTTCCCACTCTATTGCCCTATGCTCATCCCCCTTTTGCAAGACTCACAGAAACCAGCCTGTGTGCGATCCGTGTGTCCTACCTGCTGTAACTTCCGACCCTATTTGCTTTACTGCTTCAGTAATGGAAACACAAAATGTTCTACTCGACATCTTGCCAGTTACAGCAAAGAGGAGAGAAAAATAAAGAGGCCCCAGAGACCAAAACGCGAGGAGCAGCACCAAAGGACAGAGTACTGACTTCGTGGGGCAATCTTAGCTGCTCCTTGACAAGTAGAAATGAAAATCTCAAGCTGCTTTTTGGGGAAACATTTCAGCATCTTTTCTTTCTGGTTGCTGGATGGCCTACTTGCTTTCTCTTGGTGCTCTTCCATTTGTATATGATCTCTCGAGTCTTCACTTATCTAAGTTTCCCGAAGCATAAGGAGTGAAACACTTTGATGTCCAAAGGCTGCAGCAGTTGGGTTTCATCTATTTGGTATGAGACATCCACACCCTACCAGCCTGGTCCCTACCTTCCATTGCCCCAGTCTTGCTACACAGTTAAACCATGAAGTAACTTTTATTTTTAGCCTTCTTTAAAATTTTCACTTATTTAATTTCAAGAATTTATCACAATCACCACCCCTGCAGGTTGGCTGGGGACTTTTCTTGATCTGTCACTGTAAGTCCTCTCTCTTCAGATACATCTTAGTCCTGGGCACATTGAGAAGGTTGATCATCTTACCTTAGACTCATCAGCTAAAGAACTAGAAACAAAGTCCAATCACATTGTATCTTCAGAATCTGCATTAAAACTAAACTTAAAATTAAGCTTAATTATGTGTCTCTTATCAGGTAAATGAACTATATCCCCTCAGCCAATTTCAGTGTCTGTCCTATTTTGGGGTAAATTTGTGTCACATGGCTTTTTCGCTATTAAGAACTTATTTAGAAAATAAAAAGATGAACATATCACAGATATCCTGTGGTTTACAAAGTCAAGTTCATTACTCCTTGACCTGCTATAGAGGTCTCTATTATTTGTGGGTCAAATGCTCCTTTCTCTGCAGTACAATATGTTTTGGAATGTTCAGGCAATATCCAGGTGGTTAATGAGATGCAGAGAGAAAACAGATCTTAAATATTATTGAAATAGACTTAAAGGATATGCCATTCTTTTCGTTATTATTTTTTTTTAAATTGTTCAGCAGAGTCAAGTGGCAGAGGCAGAGCTGACACAGAATCTTGGGAAATTTGTTTTTAATTCAAGTTAACAGTAGAGACCAAAAGAAAGCTTTTGCATATTAAATGGCTCCCAGTTGGCTCTATATGTCGTGCATGGTCTCTCAATATCTGTCTGGTACATAAAGTTGGTATAAACTGACCAATCTTTCCTGTTTCCAGGATACAAATGTCCTACACTGGACCAGTAAGACTACTGGTAAGAATGTACATTCTGTGGACACTCAGAAAATTATATACTTACTTGCCGCTGACATGTGCATGCAAATTTAAAAACTTGACAAGATAAGGATATGCTGCCCTCCCCCACTATGCCTGCCCTGTTTCTACTGTGCACTGAGATGGCAATTGAGACTGGGTGTAGTTGTGTATGCTCTTGAAATCCCTGCTCTTGAGAGGCTGTAAATAGGCAGATCAGTATAGTCCGATCTAGTAGTGAGACCCCAAACACTCTGTACACCCTTCCCTAAAATACAAAAAAGGAAGCTTTTATCTTTATTTCTCTCAGAAAATTGGACCTTGTTTTCTACTTAAACTGAACAGAGAATAAATTTTTTTTTTTAGACACTGACACCTTTTGAAAGAGTTGTTTCCCTTGAAACTTAAGGTCAGTGTAGTTTGCTTTATATTTGTAGTTTTAGAATTTTTTTGTGGACTAGTTCATCTTTTTATTACTTCTTTATATTGTTTAAATATGACTCTGTGTCAGTTGTGGTGGTATACACCTGAAACTGATGTACTTGGGAGGCTGAAGGAAGAGGATCTTTGTGAGTATGAGGCCAATCTGGGATGCAGAGTGACTTGAAGCCCAGCCTTAATTACAGAGTGAAACTATGTGCCAGACAGAGAGAGAGACAGAGAGAGAAAGAGAAACAGAGATGAGAGAGAGAGAGAGAGAGAGAGAGAGAGAGAGAGAGAGCTACCATTGCTGTCCAAAGACTTGCCTGCATATCTTTCCCCTAGTTAGTGTAAAAAGGTTAGATATAAGCTGTTAGAATGATTAGAAAAGACATACTTGGTTGTGCTATCTGCTTTATCTTATGTTTGATTCAGTGCAGTATTTTAAAACTCCACAAATGTTTCCAATTACTCTATTTTGATCAGTCAAGATCAGGCATGCTCAGAGTGGTATGGCCGTAGAATCCAATTATTTTACTTTGAGAGCAAGAGCATTCTCTAAATTTTAATGGGAAGGGTTTTAGACAGGAAGATTATGAAGTTTGAGTGCTTGTATTGGTCATTAAAATTTAAAATGAAAATAATCTGTTTTCATTCCTTTTAAAACATCCTTTGTTTGGTCTCGTAGAAGACCTAATTTCTGAAAAGGGCAACAGCCAAGCTTACTTGAGAAGGCTCTATTTTCTACATTTTTTTTTAAGATTTTCAAAATAGAAAATAATATTGATGCTTAGTTTAACAGAGAAGTTGTTGATTCTGAGAAAGTTCATAAACAGATTTATGAACTGTTTGAAGAAGAGACACAGTGAGAACCTCGGTCACAGAATCTAAGGGTGACAATATTATCTTCCTCTATTGTCTGAGTACTACTCGTGTCCTCAGTGGGAGCCTTGCTAAATAAAGGCAAAAAGTTTCTGAGTATTTCATTTTGCAGATGGATAAACTAAGGCAATATTTTTTGTGGGGCTGCTTATGATCACCTAACTAGATAGAAACTCAGCACTCAACTCAGGTTCAGGATAGTTGACTCCTAGTTTAGGGTTCTTGTCCTTTGAGGAAAACCTCTGGGTGTAAGAAGGAAAGAGGAGCTCTGGCCAGTTAGCTCAGCAGACTAAAGCACCTGCTTAGGCAGAGCACAGCAGGGCTCGATCCCAGCTGCGGCATGCCAGCCCTGCCCCTGGGGCACACTGAGAGGAGGACTGAGACTAGATATGGTGACAAATGCCTGTAATTCTAGCATTTGTGAGGCTCAAAACAGGTGAATCACTACAAGTCTGATCTATGTAGAGACCCTGTAGACCCTGTCCTAAATTCATAAAAATACATAAACAAACAAATAAATAAATGAGTACAGATTACATTAAAAAAATGGGAAGAGGGTAAAACAGCTCTTATATTTCCTCCAACTCAAGGCAAGGAGATTAGGCATTCAAGAAATGTGATTTTCACTTGTGGCTTGGGAAGCCTCCCTATTCTTCCTATATGTCTGGGTCTGATACACACTGGAGTTGGGCTCATTATTATAGGGAAGACATTAGCAGATGATGCCATAGCTTTAAATAGTTAAATCATATCCACATGGTTTGAAACTTAGCTTAAAAATTAAACATTATTTAAGTTGCCATCTGTAGATAAGCTGAAATTTGTGCCAGTCTAATTAGCAATCAAGAACATGATAATTGCTTTTGGCCTATGAACATGGCAAACTTTTCCAGGGTAAAACAGGGATAAGTTGTACATTTCTCAGTCTTCTTTCTTTAAAAATGACAATGTCAATATTGTGATGATTTATGAACTGGCATTCTGTCTGAGCTTTTAAGGAGCTTTTTCTCTCATTTTAAAAGGGAAGAATATTATTTATCTTACACACAGAGAACAGTTTATCAATGTGGGCACTATTTGCATTTGGAAAAGGTGATTCTTTGTATGGTTGGTGCTCTACACATGGAGGGCATCACGTAACAGTACCTCCTGGATGCTAGAACCCTGTTGATAATCGCAACATTAGAAGTATTTATAGGCGACTTCTAAATGAGGAAAAAAAGACTGAACATCTATTACATAAACAGTGATTTCCTAATATCACATTCATGATTGCCGCTCCTACAAAAAATGGAATCCTATACTTCACAGAAAAAGAAAAAAGACCCATTTAGCGATGCTATGTGGTTTAAATAAAAAAAATGTATTCTTTATCATATGTATACCACATGTTTTGGATTGGAAGAAGCAATATATTCAGTTATGAAATCATTTCACTATGTGTTCAAATTATCAATAGATATAGTTTTTCCATTATGCATTTTTACAAGTGAAATTATTTTCACGTAATTATATACATGAAAGTATGTATCTACAAATATGACTTATGGAGACATGTATGTATGGATAACCTATGTGAAACAACAGAGTGATAATGGTTGTGAACTATTTCAGAGTTGCACGGTGTGAGTCTCCATTGGTAGCAGTTATTGTGGTAGGTGGATAGCTTGAGCTATTAGAATGACCAGTCTGGAGCACTTCAGTGCTTTTTTTGGTTGAGGACCCTGGCATTTGCAAAGAACCTTTTGCTTTGCCTGGTTTCTAGGAAACAAGGCAGTAGGGAGGAGCTCTATGAGGAGTAAATAAGTAGTTCCATTGTTTTGCAATCTTAAAAAAGCATTCTCTCTTCCATCACACGTCCCCTGAGAAAAATGTATATTTCCTTCTAGCCTTTCAGATCCTTGACTTTCAAGTATGTTTTTACGAACGTGGTTTGTAAAGACAAAATTGCTTTCATTTGCCTTATATCATGATCAAAAACCACTCATCAGATGAAAAGGGTTCTACTGATTTATTTACTTGTTCACAGCCACTTGTTGTGACAGGCTATGGAGGTGGCCCCAAATTTTTTATAGACTTAACCTTAATACTATGATTTCTATTTGTAGTGATTCTTCAAGGTCTGATTCTCATGTTTGCCTATGAAAAAGACCCTCTCTTGGAAGCATTTTTGGTTTTCTTTATGCCACCTCTTTAAATAGCAACGAAATCCAGTTATCTTTTACAATGATTTGTGAAGGAACAAATGGGTTTGACATCTGTTCAGCAATTCTGAAGACAGCCCATTTTTATTTCTCCCCCTATGGAGCTAAAGTCATCACAGTTTTTGGCCTTTGATCTTTGTTACAGCTGAAGCAAGGCCGATGAAAGAAAACTTAAAAAGATGCCAACCAGAAATACAAATGGGACTAAATTCACTTTATTATATTTACTTTCTGCTACCTAAGAGAAGTAGGATTTGACTCTAAGCATTTCAGTGAGAGGTCAGGATCACAAGGCAACCAGCATTTCTATATTAATATTCACTTATTTATTCAGCTATATGTATTGAGCTCCTTTGAGTGTTACACACTGTTCTAGATACAGAATGTACGAATATGAGTCGTAACATAGTTTCTCTATGTGCATTGAACAGCGAGACAATAAAAAAAAAACAACTATAAGTGAGGAAATTCCTGATAGAAGAAACTAGTACAAAGGATTAAAAATCTACTCTGATAAAGTGGAAAACAGAGACTATCCTCTTGGTGCCTTAGGGGATGAAATTTAAAAGAGCTCTTAGGAGAAAAGAGCCAGCCCTGCAAATACTGTGGTAATTAAAGAGTATCCCAGTATACCACACCGGAATATGCCACCTTGGCATAGGATTATTTTGAACTGATGGCAATTGAGAAATAACAGATACAAGAACTCTGCCCTCTCCGTTTTTTGTCTATTTACCTCTGTAAATAGGTGCAAATTTTCATTTTTAAATTTGTCCTCTGCTCTTTACCATGAGGAGAACGACTCCTTCATATTAGTATGTGTTGGGGACCATGTTGTCATTCCCTGTGTGAGGTGGTGCGTGTCCACAGTCCATCATAGCTCAGCTTTCAAACCCTTTCCTTCCACTTCCTCCCACCTACTTCTATCCCTTGCCCTCCTTCCAATTTGAGGATGATTCCCCTCCTCACTTACTATTATCTGCCTTTTATTTTGCTCATTGTTTATAATTAGAGTTTCTCATAGAAGAGAAACCATGTAATATTTCTGGGTCTGACTTAATTCATTTAATCATAGTCTCAAGGTGTGTCCATTTTCCTACAAACACCTGAAATTTAGTTATCAAGAAGGAATTTATCAGTGGAGAAAGGATGAAGAGAATTATGCACAACAAACTCTTTAAGGACTTAAGAAAGTCCTTTCTGGGGCCAGTGAGACAGCTCAGCAGTCTAAAGCACCTGCTTAGGCAACAACAGGGACTGTGGTTTGATCCTCAGCACCGCATGCTGTACCAGCCGCACCCCCAGGGCAGGCTGAACCAGCCAGAGCAAATAAATAAAGTTTTATTTTTTTAAAAAAGAAAGTCCTTTCTGCCATCCATTCATTAGTTATCAGTTTTCTAGCCGTTAGAAATACAACCCTCTTTTTCTTCCCATCAATGTTTCTATGATCTAACGTTCCTTAAATACAGATATATAGATATAGACACATATAGATGATATAGATATAGATAATTCTTTCTCCTCTCCTGCAATCACAGTTGATTTGTTTCCTTCGGAATAGTTTTTTTTTTTTTTTCCCTCTCACAATATTTACTATACATCTTGAATCTTGCTTACTCTCTCTATTTCTTATAGTAGGGAGACAATATGATGTTTATACATCCATCTCAGATTGATTTCACTTATGCCTATGGTCACTAGTTACATCCATTTTCCTTTCAAAGCCTCAGGTTTATCTTTCTTTGTAGCTAAGCAATACTCCATTGCAAAAATAGGCCATACTTTTCAGTCCATTCCTCAGTTGATGGGCATTTGATTTGTTTTCAAAATTTAGCTGTTACAAATTTTGCTACTCTACACATGGGTGCACATGTATCACTCAGGTATTATGTTTGCAATTTTTCTGGGAAAAACATCCAGAATGGGAATATCTGGGTCAAATGTGATTTCTAACCCTAATTTCAATGCTGATTTTCACAATGGTTGTACCAGTCTGAACTCGCACTAACAGTAGAGAAAGGTTTCTTTACCTCATAGCAACTTCAGCATTTTTAATGGATGTTTTCTTGTTGATAGCTAGTCTTTCTGAGGTGACAGGAAATCTCAGTACTGTTCAATTTGCATTTCTCAAATGGACAATGCTGTTGAACATTTTTATCATATATTTATTTGCCATTTGTATTTCTTCATCTGAAAAGTATGTATTCATCTCAGATGTGCAATTCTCAATTAAATCTTTGAATTTGGGGAGACAGATTTGTCTTAATTCTTTACATGTTCTAGATGGAAACCCTTTGTCTGAGGAAAGTCAGCCATTTTATTTCCATTTTGTGGGTCTTCTTTTTACTATGATGGTGATTTTGTTTGATGCTCAAAAGAGCTGGGGAGATAGCTCAGTGGAATAAGTCTATGCCTGGCAAGTACAAGGTCCTGAGTTCGATCTCTGGTGAAAAAAAAAAAAAAAACTTTCAATAAGATGAGATCTCAGTTGTTCATTTTTGAAAGCATTCTCTGTAGTTTGGTTTCACTCATGAACTCTCTGTCTAACCCTATGTCTTCAATATTTCTACCTAATTTCTTTTTCAGGAGATTTAGTGTTGCTATTTTAATACTTAGATATCTGATCCATTTTTACCTTAGTTGAGTTCATGGTGATAGACTGCATCTAATTTTAGCCTTTGGCATTATCCAGCACTATTTAACAACGATGCTGTCTTTCTTCCACTGGACATATTTGGTCCTCTTGTCAAACACAAAGTGTCTGTGTGCGTTTGTAGTTGTGTCTGCATCTTCTCATCCATTCCTTTGATCCTCAGGTCCATTTTTTTTTTTTTTTTTAGCCAGTATTATGCTGATTTTTATTACAGTAGCTTTGTAGTATTATTTACTTATTTTAAAAATTTTCTGTTCTATAATTTAAAATTAGGCATTCTAATGCTTTCTACCTTGCTTTTGTTACCCAGTATTGTCTCTGCTGTTCTAGGTATCACCTGATTCCAGATGAATTTTAGGAATGCTTTCTCTAGATCTATGAGGTATGCTGATGTTAGTTTGATTGGAATTGTGTATATCTGTACAACGGTTTTGGGAGCATGCTCATTTTCACAATGTTAGGTTTTCCTAACAATGAACCAGGAGTATTTTCTGAAATATTTGTTTTCTTTTGTCAGATTTCTATAATTTTCAATGTATAGATCTTTTTTTTTATATTCACACTTGTGATTTATTACAGGTAAAGAATACAGATTAAATAATAGATGGATAAACTCATAGAGAAGAAAGTCTCCAAGGTGTGAGGCATGAGTTCCTAATTGCCCTACCTCATAGTTATTTTATGGACAATGCTTCACTGTCCCAGCGATGAAATGTAATATTGCAGAAAGTGTTAGTAATTACAAGAGCTGATTTGATCATGGTTATCTAGGGTTTTACTGAGCATATAGGGAAATGGACATAAAAGGGGCACTTGACTGAAAAAAGTTGAGGTCTTTTTTTTGGCTGGCTTAGGCTGCCTGAAGGGTAGTGGCGGGGATCAATGTATAGATCTTTTACTTTCTTTGTTAGATTGGTTCCTATGTATTTCATTTTGGGGGATGCTACTACAAAGGGTGTTGTTTTGTTAATTTTTCTCTCAGTGGGTTTGTTGTTTATAGGAATCCTATTGACTTTTGAATGTTCACTTTATATCCAACTGTAGCACTGAATTTGGTTAGAAAATCTAGAAGTCTTTGTGTAGTTTTTTCAGTCTATGTAGAATAACATGTCATCTTCTAGTAATGATAATTTCATTGCTTCCTTTCCTGTTCTTTTTCCTTTCACTTCTCTCTCTTGTCAAGTTTCTCTGACTAATATTTCTAGAACTATACTGAAAAAAGAGTAGTGGCAGTAGACATTCTTATCTTATTACTGATTTTAGACAGAAAGTTTTCTGATTTTGTCCATTTAGTAAGATGTTGGCTGTTGATTCATCAGACTGAAGTAAAGACTATGTATTCTGATTTTCTCTAGGACTCTTATTATGAATGATTGCTGGACCTTTTTAGAAGCTTTTTTCTGTATCTATTGAAATGATCATATGATTTTTTTCTTTGACTCCATTGATATGGCGTATTACACTTATTGATTTGTGTATGTTGAACCATTCCTGCATTCCTAGTGTCATAGTTACTTTTCTCTCATTGCTGGGATAAATACCCAATGCCCAAAATGAAAGAAGGAAAGATTTATTTAGCTCACAATTACTGGAGGTTTCAGTCCATATTTGGCCTGGGTGGCACATGGCAGAGAGCAGCAGCTCATGGCAGTGGAACAGCAACAAAACGGTGACAGAGGCAGCCAACCAAAACAGGGTGGTAGAGCGACCTCTGGAATCTGTCTCTCCATCTCTCTTTTTAAATTACATCAGACTCTCTGCCTTAGCTTATCTGCCTCAGGCCACACTATAGTTTCAGCAGTACTCAGACCATACTTCCAACAGTAGTAAAACATGTAATCCCAGAGAATCATCATTCAAGTCTCAAACTCTAGAAGTTCCCGCCCATGATTGCATGAGGCTTTGCGGGGACAACTAGACAAAAACCAGAACACCTAGGATGAGTCACACATGAAAGTGGTATATAATCTTGGTGATTTTCTGTATTGTATTTACTACTATTTTACTGAGGATTTTTTGCATCTGTGTTCATAAGGGGGATTGGTCTGTGGTTCTCAGCTAGAGAACTAGATGCCATTGTAGTAATGTTGAGAGGTGGGAACATTAGGATTAGTTCAGAAAAAAGAAAAGAAAGAAAATGGGAAATAAAGATAAAGAATTGTAACTTGACAATAGTTATTTTATGAAAACGACAGCTTCAAGACACAAAATCATCCAGAGTCATGATGCCTTTTTCACCCATATGCCTGCTTTTCCTTTCTAGGATCTTAATTCCAAAGTTCCTAAGGATCTTATAGCTACAACCACTTTGTAAATTTTTTCCTATGCCTTTCCTCCAGAGAGAAAATTTCTCAAATTCCATAGACTTTCACCCTCAAGGAAATAGTACTGTTCGTTGGATACTATATACCTAAACTGCAAAGATATACAAATTGGATTGTGACTTAACCTAGCCCACTAGTGAGCAACATGATAGCTCTAATTAGTACACATCCTAGATTATCCACATTGAATTGCTGTTACCAGGGCTTGGGGTGCTGGAGTCCCCTTTAGAGTTACTTATATGTTCTTTCTGTCCTGAAAAAAGAATTGGGCAACACAAGAACAAATGATAGCACAGTTTTACATTTATTAAAAGAAGGAAAAGAAGCAGGCTCTGCAGAGCAAGTATAGACCAAGTACAAGTGGACAAGATAAGAGTGAACTATTGAAGAGACAGTAGCAAGAGCTCAATGGTCACTGCCAGGCTTGTATTTCTTACTCATGGACTCACTTCTGGGCTTGGCAATCTGACTAGAAATCTGCTTGAGATCTTGGGTAAAGTCAGCATAAAGCACGTGGGGAACTGTTCTGAGAAGTATTCTGGGATTTTGTAGCTAGCAGATTATGTCTACTTTCCCAGCTAGTTTTAATCAAGCTTTTCTCTTTAAAATCACTAAATGATATGAATATCCCCAACCCAAGACCCTAGTGTGTCTCACCCTCACATGACCACATTCCTTTCTTGGAGTATATTTTTTCATTCTGCATAATATACGTACCTATGCCTCTTTCTGAGATGTCTTTAAATGTTTCAGTGACAGGAGTCAAGGCTGTGGGTAGGAATGGTGGGCTTCTCCTCTTTGGGTGAGTTTGCACCTACTTTTGGCTTCTAACATGGATTGATTTAGCATGAAGGCCTTTTCCAGATGCCAGTGTCATTCACTTAGACTCTCTGGCCTCCAGAACTGTGTTTTATTTATTTATTTAGGGTACCAGGAATCAAACTCAGGACCTTGGGTTTGCCAGGCAGGTTCATGTGCTGCTGGGCTATATCCCAAAACCCTTGGTCTATAAATCTAGTAAGATTCCGTTGTTTATGAATTACCTAGTCTGTGGTATTCTTAGCTAACAGCAGAAAACAAATGACAGAGGATTCTGGCTAAATAATCATGCAAGGTTTTGCTGTAGAATGTTGAGTCACTCAGTCACAACCTAGGGGAAGCAGAGCATGAACACCCTGATAAAACATACAAAGAGGAAGATTGTGGCTACAGTATTGTGGTTAAACAATCTTAAAAACTTCTTGCTAGAACCGACAAACACGTGCATATATGAACCCAGAATTCTACATTACATTTAGCCAAGCACTGAATTTTTGTCAGCTGTTATCAGAAAACCTCACATATAAGGAAGTAGAAACAACTCAAGTGAACATTGGCAACATACTACAGTTGATCAATTTTAGGACAGCAACTATGAGAATAGATAGGGTCCTTTCCCTCTCCACCACTGGCTAAGTGCAAAGACCTGCCTTAAGAAGTACTGCAGGAAATAAAAACTAAATGATAAAGGGACAAACAGATGAAGAAATTAGAAGGGCTGAGCATGTGGGCACATGACTACAATCCCACTCTGAGAAAATGCAGGAGCACCCCAAATATGAGCCTGGTATGGAGAATTTAGAGAAGTTGTACTTTGTCTCAAAAATCAAAGGTGAAAGAAGGCTATGGATGTATCTTAGAATAAAGGGCCCAGATTTACTCTGGTAGCACACAAAGAGCAAGAGAGAGCGAGAGAGCGAGACAGAGAGACAGAGAGTCAGAGAGAGAGAGTGTGAGGCAGAGAGAGAAGTTCATGTCTAAGCAAAGAAATGGAGCAGAGCCAAGATATATGAGAAATAGCATTCTTTATTTTGGTTAAACTACAAATATACAACAGAAGAGGGATATCTGCTAAGCTTCAGAAATTTTTCTCAATGTTGCCTCTGCTGACAAGTTTGGAATCACTAATTTAAAATAAGATTATCTGTAGGGAGAAGCATCATTGGTAATGGGCCAGTGAATGTGAAAAAAAAGATCAGTAGATGATTTTATAAATATAGTAGTAGAAAGAGTCTACAGACCATATGCTTGTTTAGATAAATATTTCTACACGAGGAGTAATTGATTTATCCATGTTGGCTCCTAGTAAGTTGTGGCTTGGAGTAGCTGCCTAGGTGGTGCCTTTATAAGCATAGCATCAGCTTTATTTAGCTATAAGTTGTGTTTTCAAAGTATTTTATGTGAGACTGCACAGCATGTGCAGTCATCTTGCATTCAGTTTCAGCAACTGCTTAGCCAACCAAGTATGTGCCACAAGAATCTACAGTTGAGTAAGCTAGGGAGCGCCATGGTAGCACTTTTAATGTTTTTTGTATTAGACCTTGGGGCTTTCATCAAAGTTGCACTGTTGACTCATGGGTCATTATCTGTGTTTCTTTAGATGATTTTTGCCCCTTCAGGAATGAACTGGCCAGTTATAGTTTTCTTTTACATGTAGATTAACTTAATACATATTTACTGTTATGGTCTATAATATGAATTTTCTACTAAAAGTATTCTGTCATCTAATAAGCACTTTCTAAGCTACTGTAAACAAATGGAATGGGAAAGTTGAAAAGGGTAAACAGGAAAATATAGAACACATTGCTAGGTGTTCCTTCATTGTGCCTCACCTTAAAGCTTTCACCTTTTATAAGTAAACAGCTTCTACTTTCTATGCCTTACAGGAATATTCACAGATATGTTTCAGTTAAGCCCCCCCAAAACATTATCAAAGTGGCAGAGAGAGCTACTATTCCCACTAGGCTGGTGTACTATTATCCTTGGCATTTTTTATCTTCTCCTGAGAAGGTCCACGTATATAATGTTGTCTTTGAATTAGGTCTACAGATTAGCAGCTATAAGCATACAAAGCTGGTTTAAAAAAAATTATAAGGGATTAAAAAGGATAAGAAAAAATTAAACAGCTGATTCTTAAACCATGGAATTTCAATATTCTATTTACCATTTCTTGGGGGAATACTATGTGTTCTGATTTTAGTTCAGAAAAATCTGTTTACTAGAATCTTGTAAATATGGATGAAGAGGAACACTTGCTCATATTTTCTTGTGGAAAGACTGAAACCTCTTTGATAGCTCAGGAGACATTTTAGCGTCCATGAGAATTACTCCCAATATCTTCATTTATTTTTCCAGAGAAATTATGATGAAATTATATTCAGTAAATTATGTTTATACAGCTATTTCCAGATAACATGAGATTTTGCTTTAATGATACAAGAAATTAAAGTGTCAGTTTGAATTTACAAGCAAGAGTTTAATTGGAAAATAAGAGAAGGTTGGAAATAGATTCTAGTTTGAGTAGGCGCATAGGGTATATTCTGATGAAGATGACCAGACTGACTCATTCACAGAACAAGAGGGACCAGTCTTTTGGGGTGCTACAGTGGGCTGGGATCTGGTCTATCACTTGTCTTCCTTTTGTAGCTTGCTAGAGGGGAAAAAATTGGTTCCTATGAGATAAATCCTCATGACATGAGAAGTAATGAAATGTTGGAAGCTCCTACTAGATTCCAGAGTGACCTTATATTTAGGACAATGGAGACTTCAGCTGCAGCTGAATGCCCTTGTGAACTCTTCTCCTGATGCTTCTGGCTTGAAAGTTGATGAGATATCTGAGGTAAATATAGGGTTTACAAGTCTTGCCTTACCAACTTTCAACAGACATACCCTAAAAGATGAGTATGCCAATACTCGGAGCTGAGGAGAATTTGACTCAAGAATTTTTACAAAGGAATGACCAATGTTTGCTCCACTTTTAGTTACCTACTCGGCATCTGTAGGCTCAACTGAAAAGTCATGTGTTTTAGCAAAAACTAAAACAAAAAGCAAACAAAAGAACCACTTCTAAGTCTCTTTTATAAGAAAACATAAGTCGTGCTTTTAATGAGGATAGGGATCTGGAGTTCATTTTTTCTCTATCCCTATAGTGATATCTATGTTAAAACCTTTCCTCATGAACTATTTTCTCTCACACAATTATTTCTACAGAAGAATGTGCTTCAAACCTCCAGCAGTAAGTTATCAAATACCTTTTGGAAAATAGCACAGTCTTTAAGTCCAAGTAATATTGTTAGTAATATTCCCACAACATTTCCTATGCCTTGTTCATTAATGTATCCACTTGTGTACACTCCAAGTTTCATAGCATGGGGACCCAAAGGTGAGGTCCTTTAGTTTAATATTACCAAAGAATAAGTATGTAACCATCCCAGAGGTGAATATGGATTTTGAACTTGCCCCCAGAAATTACTTTTGTAGGTGAAAAATGCAACACAAAATAATAAAGAAAATACAAAAGTACCTCTACTAAGATAAATGCTAAAACAGCATATTGGCAAAAGGGATAATTTTGCTAATGGGTTGAACAAAATCAGGTGGAGTAGAAGTCATTTAAACTAGGTACACAGATGTCAATGCCACTCAGGTATAAAGAAGAGGGACACAGGATACTCAGGCCTGTGTAAGGACAACAAACAGCTTCTCCTTGAAACTCTGATGAAGACTTACTTTCCCGTGTTCTCTGCCATGGGTGTATGTATTGCTTTGTGTTCTCAGATTCTGTTGTCCATACCCGCTGCTCTTGAGTATTTCCCATCATTATTTAACTGTTTCTTTCTGTCACTCAAAATGCAATTTTTGGCATTATTTTAAGTAGGCTTTGCTGAGTTTGCAAACCTACAGACCATTGCAAATCAAGTATCTCTTCGTATATCCATTAAATCTCATCTTCACCTGGATAACTCTTCTTGAAAGAGGAACAGTGATCTCTATTTTCTCTGAGCCTGATCCTGTTTCTATATATTGATATGTACAGAGCTGGCTTGGACATTTCCTTATCTATTGTCTCAGTTACATTTCTCTCATTGTTGGGACAAACACTCAGCAATGAAAATTAAGGAATCAAATATTTATTTAGCTCATATTTAGTGGAGGTTTCAGTCCATGCTCAACTGAGTCCAAGGTAGAATGGCACATGGAAGAGGGCAGCCGTTCATGGTGGCAGAAAACAGCAAAGAAAAAAGGGAAGGAGCAGCAGATACAGCAGCTAGTAAATCTCTCTCCCTTCCTCCTATTGTATTCAGGCTATCTGCCCCATGGCGGGTGTAGCACCCATACCTACAATCCTAGCACTGGATCATGAATTAGTCATAAAGTCTAGAAGTTTCCCCATGCCTGCATAAGGATTTGGAGGGAGAACTAAACAGAAAGCATAACATTTGCTCAATTGGCTTTCAGCAATGCATATCAGCCTAGCTGAGGTGTTTGTAGTAGTATTTCAAGATGGCAAGCATAGTACTCTAGTGTGAACTGCTCCCTAGTATGACCTGGGTCAAGACAGCATGAGGAGCTAATGCTGCACACTGTCAGCTCGGCTAGAATCTGAAGATAGAGGCTATGACTTCTTGGGGCTTGAACAATTGCACATCAGAGCTGAAGCACTGGCCACAAAGAACTAGATACTACTTCAGTTGTCATGCAGATTACTCCCTCTGCATAGCCTTCTTTCTGTGCATCACAGAGGCGAATTCATGCCTCCTCCCTAGCCTAGCTCACGGCAGTCACCTACCATTCTCAAAGTCACTCATCCCCAAGTTATTCTTTTCATCAGGAATCAATGAAACCTGGAGTATGGCCTTAATTGGAGGCCTTTGTTTCAGATAGCCAAAATCATAGCTGGATTTAAGGCTCTTTGGCTTCCCACAATGACAAATATGCTGTAATGTCTCTTCTCGACATGGGTTGTTATGGGTGTGGTAGATTGGAATCAACTTGATGGGATTACAAGTACAAACTTTCTAAACCAAGGCAAGGACCAGGAAGGGCTCTCTATATTTCTTCCAGTAAATAACTGTATTATAGTTGCTTACTGTTTTTATGAAACACAAGACTTTATAATTCTTGTGAGCAGACGCTATGTTCCCCTGTTCTATTTATTATTCAATTTACTGTCTTCTGCACTGTTGTTATAAAATAGATGATCATTAAGTATTTATTAAATAAGTAAATGAAGAATGTATAACATAGGTCTGTCAGTAATAGCTTTGATGTTTTCACCATTCATTATGTTCTATGAATTTGTAGTGTATTATCTCATATTAAGTTAATTTTCAAAATAGTCATATATCTATGTCTATATCCATATGTATCCATATGTATGTATGTATTTTAGGGAAAGGAAGGGTCTACAGAGTATTCAGGGTCTCACTACTAGATTGGACTCATAGTGATCCACCTGTTTACAGCCTCCCAAGAGCTGGGATTACAGGCAAAATAGTCATTTGTAAAGTGGTGTTGCCCATACTTTTTAGGTAAAGAAACTGAGTATTGGAAAGAAATCTTGCAAAAGATTTCACTATTTAAATTAGGACCACTCTGAGTATTTCATTTATTCTTTTCCATTATGGTTTTCAATAGCTAATTTAACATAATATTGTTGTATACCTGTACTCTGTGAGAATTAATTTTAAAATCCATCTTTTTCTTTTTTTAGTAATAGAAAGTGCACTTGCAGAGACTCAAGTAAACATATGCCTCAAGTGCTTAAACATAAAAATGTAGACATCTGAACCTTTAAGAAACATTTAACCTTGACATTCTCCACTTCTAATTGACAAGTCCAGTGTTGGTGACTTGTAGAGATAAGAGGGATAATATGCAGGTCATTGGTTTTAAGTTGGGCCCATTATAATTTACTGGAGGCTTGGCAGTTCTTGGTGATATTAAGAAGAAAGATTGTCTTTATTAGGTGATTTCCCCAGCTTCGGTAGTGCTACTTTAATAGATAATAATGGTTAACAACTTGATGACATTTTCCTGATTTTACTTTAGCATTTGGAAGGTGATGAATTCCAGGACTCAGTTATGTTGGAATGAGCTCATAGCCCAGAATAGTGGGTCTGGGAGCTGCAAAAAGTCCATTTTTCCTAAACTTCAGCCCTCTGACTTTAGCTCTGTGCCTCTCCAAGTACAACCTGACATTTGTATCTGATTGGCTGAGAGCTGCTGAAAGCAATAAGAACACACTTGAATACTCACCCCTACGCTCCAAATAATATACATCACCAGAAAGAGAGGCCCCAGCGATTTTTGCCAAATGTGGAGATAAGGTTTTTAATACCAGCTGATATTTAAAGACAACTTTATATCTAAACGTCTTGGTGACTTTTGTGCGTTTTTAACACTGAAATTTCAGAAATTTCACTCCTCAGCCCAGAACGCCTCTTCTTTATTCTGAAAGCCTAGAAGTTCAGCATAGGGAAAACTATTCTTGGCATGATTAAAGATAAGGATGCAACTTGTCCTAGAAGTAATATTTGGACTGACACTAATATTTTAACATATGTGACTGTCAGAACAGCTAGGTCTATACCTGGAGTCTCTGGCAGAGTACAAGTGAAAGAACACGAGAGTCCTGACTGAAAACAAGAAGGGGAAATTCTGGTGCAGGAAAGGTAAGACTGCTATTTCGTGTTTCCCAGCAATTACTTCTGCTCATTCGTCCCTGTCTCTCTGCATTTCTTCCCTGCTTTCGCGGTTGAGGCATCATCATTTTTAAACTGTCTTCTTTCTTTTACATAGAAGACAGCTTGTGCTTTACTTTACAGGATAGAGAGACAGACAGAATTCTATAAATGAGTCATTGGAAAGCCTTCTGTTAAAGGGAAGAGGAAGACAGTTAAAAATGAAGATAGGATGACATAGTATCTTATGAATATGTAACATTTTATGGTTAAAAAAACAAACAAACAATTAACCATTTCAGCCTATTATCCCAGGAGCCCTTTTAGAAGCAGAGAGGTTTTAATAACTTGTGACAAAGACAAATTCAAAGATTCATGATAAAGGATGGATTATTCCACTTTTCTTGGCTTTGAAGATGAAAGGGGTCACATGTCAAAGAATCCAGGAGGGACATTTTGAAGTAAACAGTGGTTCAAGGCTGACCATCAGTAGTGCAGAAGAGGCCCTCATTCCTATAGCCACAGAAAATTGCATTCTGCCAAAACCTTGAACTCATCAGTGTATTTATTTATCTTTTAATGTATTTAGTACAGGGTCTTACAGGGTTTCACTACCCAGATCAGATTCATAGTGATCCTCCTGTTTTCAGCCTCCCAAGTGCTGGGATTATAGGCTTGCACCACCATGCTCAGTCTCAGTCTCTGTGTCACCATGACCCAGAGGCAGAGCTGTCATCGCACCCCAAGGGTTGAACCCCACTCCCTCCGTCTGCCTGACAAGGTGCTTTCCTGAGCTATTAGGCCAGTCCTTCAATTTTATAATTTTGTTTTGTTATGTTCATTTCTGATTATAACATCTTTACATATTTATTTTAAAATTATTTTTAAATAAAAATTGTTTTGAAGAACATATAGCGTATGTTTTACTAACAGGGGCAGAATATGTGCTGGTACTGAATTTATCATATGCTATCATCACCATTATATCTTTCGAGAATATATTTTCATGGCCATGCAATAGCTGTGGTTTTCTAGAGTTACCGGGACCTTAGAGATACAAGACCCAGTGATTCTCAGCCCGTGGGGACAAAAGAACAGTGTCATGCAGAGCCTCATTATCTTTGGACAAAATTGTATGGAAGGGGAGTTTCCCACTTCAATTAAAATTAGTGTTATAATTTTTACTATTTAAAAAATAGCAAACATCAAATCAGTTTATTTTTCAGACACAAAAACAAACCCAAGAGAGCTAAATAGGCTGCACAAAGTTGTGTCAAGTGTAAAGCCAATGTGGAAGGTTAGAATATTTTTGCTAAATTAGACTCTCCCACCCCTGTTCTTACTCAATTCCCCCAAAACTTGGTAGAGTCAGTGTTACCTTCTCTCTTCTTCAGGGGAAGTGGAAACTTCCTAGAGTCGAAGATTAGATTTAGAGATTTTCTTATGGAACCTATCAGCTTTCTGCATCTTTCTTTTTATCTCCTCTAAGTAAAGAGGTTCTAGTTATTTCTGGAATAACCTTTCTAAGCCTTCAGAAGTGGAGAGAATGCTTTTTCCTCCCCACCTTCTGGGGGTCATAAAGATTTTTAACATTTTAATTTTCATTTGTCTTTGGAGGTAGAACAAATTTATTTATTTATTTATTTATTTATTTATTTATTTAAACATATTTGGTTGTTGCAGGATCTCACTACACAGCTTGGACTCAGTGGCCCTCCTGCTTTCAGCCTCCCCAATGCTGGGATTATGGAAGTGCTCCAGATCCCTGGACTTGTCCAGCTCAGTCCACCCTGGGGCAGTGCTGGCATGGCATGTGGTGCTGGGGATTGAACTGTAGTCCTTGCACTTCTCTAAGTAAGTCCTTTAGCCCATTGTGCTATCTTGCTGGCTCAAGGAGGGACAACACATTTAAAGAACACTGTATGAAGAAATTATGATCTTATGTTTCCTAGATATAATGAAAGGATATATGAAATCTCTAGTTAAAAATCAAAGAATAACTTGGTCTTTCCTTGGATCCTCCCAGTTCAGGAAATGAAAAGCCAAGAATATGGGTTACAGCTGTAAAGCCTGAACTACAGTGTATATAAGTACATGGAGAGTGGGGAGTTAGGGCCCAGCATACCAGGCTGCAAACAGACAGCTTCAGGTTCACTAGGTTTGGGTCAAGGCCAGGCATCTGCGGTTCTTAGCATTTCCCAGGAGATGCTGTTGCTGCTGTTCTGGGAGCCACACTTCAAAACCTTTGAGGATACTGAAGCTACTCCAGTGATTTCATGATGAATAACATGACTCCAGTGGGATTGTCTTGCACCATAGACATAAATTAATAAGTCATTGTCTCAGCCACAGAAAACATAACAAAATGTAGCACTCAAATTATATTGGTACTACATAAATTACATGTGACTATAGGCAGAAAGAAGCTCATGCCCCAAATGACAAATACGGAGCTACTCAAAACAGGAAAGACTGGTATATGAGCAGATAGTTAACTGGTAATAAAATTGCTGACTGATATGGCAAGACATGGTGGCCCTTGCTTATAATCCCAGCTATCTATGAGGCCAAGGCAAGGGGTCTGTAAATTCAAGTCCATCTTTTTTGGCCTGGACAATTTAGTAAGATCTTGTCTCAATATAAAGTATAAAAAGTGTTACAAATGTAAGTGCCTGGTAGTGCACTGACCCCGCATGTGCCAGGCTTTTGATCCTAAGCACCACTGGAAAACAAAACAAAACAAAACAAAAAAACCTGATGTTAAGAGAAATCTTTTAAACTATAGAAAATAAAATTATTTAAATTACTCAACTTGACTTTCACTTACATGTACATACACACATCTGTAACCGCAGAGTTAAGTGATTTTAGGCTGTAATTGTACCTCTCAATTTTATTACTAGTTACCCACTTGAAAACAAGGCTCTGAAATCTTTTCGGCCTTTGCTCTCATCTTTTTTTCTTTTTCTTTGGTTGCTTCCCTCTGCAGAGCTACAGGTAATTTACTCCTCCCATGTGAGTACAGAAACTTCTCTTTTAGCCTTACTTCTCCTCTCGGAACTTAGGTCTCTCTTGTGCTCATCTGCCACGACTTAAAAACCCATTGTTGCTTTCCAAATCGTCTTTTGAACTTTTGTTAAGAATTAGAGCCTGTGCTTTGCCTAACTTGTTGTAATCAATTCTCTCTTTTACTTTTCAGTAATTGCTGGGACAAAATACCAGGCACTGCAAACTAAGGAAGCAGAGGTTTATTTAGCTCACAGTTAGTGGAGGTTTCTTTTTTTTTTTTTTTTTTTCCAATT
>PVJA010002305.1:0-85088 GCA_004027025.1 Myocastor coypus
TCAGGCTGGCCTTGAGCTCACTTTTGTAGCCCAGGCTGGTCTCGAACTCGCACTGATCCTTCTGCCTCAGCCTCCCAAGTGCTGGGATTACAGGTGTGCGCCACCACACCCAGCTGAAGACTATTATTTTTATTTCTGAAGTAGGATACACTGTGTAGATCAAGCTGGTGGCAATCTATAGTGACTGCTTCTGCCTTAGCCTGATGAATGTTGTGACTACAGATGTACACCACCACACCCAGATTAATTCTAGGAATTTTAAAACTTATTCCCTGATTTCTCTTGGTCCACTGATTGCCCAACAGTGCATTATTCAATATTCATATGTTTGTGTAGTTTCTGTGACTTTATTTTGATTTCTAGTTTAATTCTGTTGTGTTATGATAGGCTGTAAGAGGATATTTCAACTCTTTGTATTTATTGAGACATGCTTTATTGCTTAAAAAATGGTCTATTTTAGAGAAGGAATTGTGGGCTGCTGAGACAAACAGCAGTGGGACAGCATTGTGGGACAGTGACAAAGAAATGGAGGCTGGGCCAAAATAGGCAGCCACTTCTGATCCTCAGTATATTGAAGTGGAAGGATCTTGCAACAGACTCAAAAGCCAAAACCAGATGCACTTGGAAGACACCTCTGAGAAGCAGTAATTTCCTAAGGGTTCTAAATACTAGCAATAAAGCTACATGCCATAGGCAATTTATAAGCATCAACGCAAGAATTAAAGCAAAAGAATAAAGAAAGAAAAAATGAGAAGACACTAAAGATGCAACCCCAGACATTGAGTTGACCAAAGGAAAACCAAGGGGACAATGAGGTGGGATAATCTGAAAGTTACTCACTCGACGTCTCTAAGGAGAAGCAGCAAAAAAATTTTAAATGTCTCATGACCTTAGTACTAAGAAATCTGGATGTTATGCTGATGGGACTGATTTTATAGGCAACTTGGCATTTTTTAAAATCAGCTTTTGATTAAATCAGCTTTTAATATTCTTGGTTCCGGGTTTCTGGAATTTTGATATGCAGAGGTTCCTTCTGGTTATCTAGTTTATCTATCTATCTATTTATTTAATTTTGGAATAAAAATTAGCTATCATAAGTAAGAGATGAGCTCCTGGTTTCTTGGTCCAGTGGCACCTTGGTTCACTAACTTAATTCTTCCCACAATTCTGGTTGCAAACCAAACTGGATGAGAACACAGATCAAATTTCTCCATAAGGTCATTATTAAACCTAACCATTGAATTTGATTTGGTTCTTTTCCAACTCAAGTTTGCAACCAGAATTGTGGAGAGAATCAAGTTCATAAACCAAGATGCCATTTTATTTTCAAAACAGAGAGGCTGATGTTGGACTCGGGGCTTCTGATTGTTTAGTTTAGGTCATGAAGTGTCTCCTTTCTAAATATCCATCTCATTCCCAAGGTTTGGAAACTTTTCTGCCGCAAATTTGGTGAACAATGTTTTATACATTGGTATCTGCCTCTATCTACCCTCTACCTACTTCCAAACATCTTTAACTTTTTTTCTTTTAGACTTTTTAAGACCTAGGAGCTTTTAGTTCTCTCTCTCTCTCTCTCTCTCTCTCTCTCTCTCTCTCTCTGGGACCAGGGTTCAAACTCATGACTTTGAATTTGCCAGGAAGGCACTTGTACCATGGAGCTATCTCCCCAGCCTCTCCTTTCTTAAGAGGCCTCAATTTCTAAAGGTCTGGTTCATTAAAGGAAGCTGAAAGAAATGAAATCTAAAAGGCATATGATGAAGGAAGGTGTGTTGGCTCTTCTTCCTTTTTTTTTTTTTTTTTTTTTTTTTTTTTCTTTTTTGGAAGAGGGATGAAGAACAGATACAGGTAGAAAGCACTAAATGTAGAGGGAAGAGAGAGAGGCATCATGCTGGAGTCATACATTGCTACACAAAAACTTAATTATATTATTGAACACTGTATACACTGAGCTGTTCACATTCAACATTTTTCTCATTTCTGAAAGCATATTCTTTAGACACTAAAGATAAATATATGTGTTCACAGTGGTTTTAAGTTCATTCAATAATTTCAGGATTCATTTATCCTTTCAACTATATTCTCCCTCCACAAACATTTGCTGAGCATCCATCTACCCTGGCCTAGTACCAATTCATACACTCATTTCTGCAGAGCTTCTGACCGGCCCAGTCCCTATTTTTAAATTCATCTGAAGAATCAGTTCAGTATAAGTAGCAAATGCTGCATAACCGTGACAGACTCAGCACCTTGCAAGGTTCTGAGGTCAGCAGTGCAGATACAGTGACTGACTTCTTGAAGCAGACAGCCTAGGAAAGCGTTCTCTCCAGGATTTAAACATCTCTAGATGTATATTCCGAACTGGCTCTCATCCTTCTTTGCATGTGAATTGAAAGAAGTAGCAGTATCTCAAAATTAAAACAGCAAACAAACAAACCTGGACATATAGCCTAGTGTAAAGGCCCTGGCTTCAGTCCCCAGTGTTGAAAACAGTAAAAGCAGCTTAGATCAGTGTTTTTTTCAGCACTGTTAGCATTCAGGGCCCCATACTTCTTTCCCAACATCCCTGTCCTCTGTCCACCAAGTAACAGTAGCACTTCTACAATTGTGGCAACCGAAAACGTCTCCAGCTGCTGCTAAATGTCCTCTGAGGGATAAATTTATCCCGCTTCTCCCTAATGTCCTTCCTCTTAAGCTGGTAGCCTAGGAAATCTTTGTCACCTCTTCAGCGAGTCTCAGACATGTCCTCAAGAGGTGGGACTGCTCACAATTTGATGATAGAGCTGGGTGGTGAGTGCTGGAAGGACCATGTCAGAGTGATGCACAGGCTCAGAGGCCAGCGTGCGCAGCACACTGTCTCTTCCTTTCCTCCTCAGTCACTTGCGTGCAGCAATTCTAAAAATGACTGACCTTATTTCTTACTGAGAAATCAGGAAGTGGTTGGTTATTGGTGAAATCTTGCTCTGCCTTACTAATGACTTGGCCTTTCAGAAGGCAGATGGAGCAACCGTAAAGGAAACTAGTATTCTGAGTTAATTCTCACAGAATTAAGCAGTTGATGAGGCACCTGATTGCTCAGGATAGAGTAACAGTGTTTACCTGTACCTTAGAATAGAAACAGAAGCAGATCTTGCCTGTGCCTACTCATATTGCAAGAATTATAAAAGGAAAAAAAAAGAGATTTACATCAGAAGAAACCATAATCTCATGCCAAAGAGTCAACCTCAGAAAGAGAAAGCTCCACAGAAGAAATTCTGAGCACTTTAGAAGCAGGATACACGTTTCTAGTAAAACTCTTAAGGAAGAAAAGGAGGCAAATCTTAAAGATGCCGATATACAGTTACCTGGAACTCTCTGTATTTAACAAAATTTTTAAAACCTTGGTGGAAATAATTCAGGCTGGATGCAGTGGTACACACCTATCATCATAGACACCCATGAAGCTGGGCAGGAGTATCATAATTTCAAGGCCAGCCTGGGCAATTTAATGTAGTGAGATGTCTCAAAATAAAATAAAAAAATAAAGGGCTGAAGATACAGATGAAGGTAAAATCTCTGGGTTCAATCCACAGTACTACCACCACTATCAAAAAAGTAATTTGGAAATAGATATCACAATTTTAGATTAGCGCCTTTGGTGATAAATAGGGTGCTATTTCTTGAGACGGGACATATAAGTTTTGTAGGCAACATTGCAGTGAAATCTGAAGGTAAGGAAGGAGAGACAACAGAACAAGCCATTCTTTCAAGATATTTCAGTGTGGTGGAAAGGAGGATGGTAGAGCATTGTGTAAAGGGGTGTGGAAGGACCCGAGCACAGTGGTTCATGTCTGTAATCCTAGTGCTTGGGAGGCTGAGGCAAGGATCATGAGATCGAGGCTTCTCTGGATTACACCGCCAGTCCAGGGGCAGCCTAGACTACACAGCAAGGCCCTGTCTGAAAGGTGGTGGGGCATGAGTAATAAGGAGAGAGTAAGAAGCCACTGAGGACATGGAAAGATGGGGTTAACCGATGGCACTGGGTTTGTGGGGTTCAGCCCAAAACTGAAGGCTCAGGTCTTAGCTGGGAGAGGGTGCAGCTCATCCCCTGAGGGAGAACAGAGGAAAGAAGACAGTTGAGGGTGTAGACGTTTCTAACTGCAAATGCTGGACCGGAAGTTGAAGGGATTTCTGACGAATTATCTCTAGTTACCACTTCCTTCTTAAGCAAAGAGGAAAGGGGTTTGCTAAGAAGCAGAAGCTTGGGGTAAGATTAAGGACAGGTTTGATGTAGCCATAGTGGAAAATAGGACAAAGAATTTCTTAGGATCAATAAAGCTACTCTGAGACTCCAACTTGGCTAAAAAAAAAGTCTCATAACTTATCCCCACCCTCTCTTCTTCCTCCCATCTCTCCGTTATCTCTCCGTAGTGCATATGCATGTGTCATCAGCTTAGTCATGTATTCACTTCTCTAATAGCTTTACAGTGAACACACAGTATTGCCAGCCTGTGTGCAGACAACAATGGAGATTCTCCTTCCATTAAGGAGAGTCCACGGCAGAGAAGAGCAGCAGTCTGGGGATTCCACTCCTGCTGCTAAGATAGAGAAAATAGAGAAAGCTAGACAGCCATGTAAATGGAAATGTAAGATTCACCCGAGTCAGTGAGGTTTGGGGATCCTCATATTGTGATATGGGAGATTCATGCTCAGGGTTTCTGTTTTCTCATTCACCATAGCAGCTATGGAGAAGTAGCTGCTCAAGCAAAAGGTTCAGTAGACAAGTAATTGTTAGCTTTTTTTTTGGGGGGGGACTGGGGTTCAAACTCATGACCTTGCACTTGCCAGGCAAGCACTTGTGCCATGGAGCTATCTCCCCAGCCATAGATAAGTAATTGTTTGAGAAAAAGTTTCTACCAGTGGTAGACTGCAGAAGCAGCTGGCTGGGAAGAATGGAGAAGAGTGGTTAGGCTAGGTACATAGTGTAACTGGAGATAAGAGAAAATGTTAGCTTGGACTAGACTAGAATGCAGCGGGAGTAGATGAAATTGGACATAGTTCAGAGGTACTTTTGAAGGTGGAATTAGTATAGTTGTACACTGGATGTGAGACACAAAAAATAGAAACTCCTAGAATTCTGGCTTGATCGACTGGACAAATAGGGGAGACGCTGTGTGTTGAGGCAGGGAATAGGGGAAGAACAGAAGGTTGAAGGAAAGGAATATTGGTAGAGGTATTTTAAAGACTGCTAATTTTTTGCACTGCTCTCATCAGTCAAGGAGGTTTATGTCTCCTCCCCTTCACTGATAGGGCTTGGTGGAAGCCTCAGGAAAGAGAAGGCAGAGTGGTGCTGCATGCACAAAGCTCGAGGCATGGCCATGCAGCGCTCACCTGTTTCTCTTGAGATGTGTTGAGTGGCTTCAGAAGTGGGGGGGTGGTGGCTAGGCACACAGGAGTTTATATCTCTCTCAGCATAGCCTCCAGCCGCTTGGGTAATAAAGGCTTTGACAGGACTTCAGGGTCCACCATGATCTTGCTGTAAGCACAATAGACGTCCGAGTGAGGAGTGCAAAGCACAGTTTGCATCCAAATTCAAAATAAATGATTGCTGTGATTTTAGAGTACAAGACTGTGGTGGATTGAGAGCTCTCTACAGGGCAACAGAAAATACAACAAACATGCTAAGGTCCAATGTGAAAACACATCTGGAGGGTCCCAAAGAAGTGGGTAAAAGGCAGGGCTGGGGATACAAGTTGGCACACAAGTGCCTGCCTGGCAAGTGCAAGGTCCCGAGTTTGATTTCCAATACGAGAGAGAAAGAGAGAGAGAGAGAGAGAGAGAGAGACAGAGAGAGAGAGAGAGACAGAGAGACAGAGAGACAGAGAGAGACAGAGAGACAGAGAGACAGAGAGAGAGAGACAGACAGTGGGAGACAGACAGAGACAGAGAGAGACAGACAAAGTTAGGGACAGAGACAGAGGCATTCAGGTCTAGGGCACAGCCTCAGAGCTTTGGGCTTTGATGTTTTTTAGTGTTCATCCCGCAATCTCGCACTTTTATCCGTCCCAGATTTTGTGAATGTGCTACAATGGCAATTTTACAGTCTTTATTTCATTCTGTCTTGATGACAGCTTTTTGAAGAAATGATTATTCCATATGAGTCAAGGAAACTGAGGCTCTGAAAGGTTCCGTGATTCATAAAACATCTCACACCATGGAACCCAGATAGAACACAGTTCTGCTGATGCCCAGCGTAAGGCTGCTTCTACAGCGCCCTGCTACCTGTCATGGAAGATAGCAGTTACCTAGAAGTGGTGGTCACCCTGAGTCATGGCCTTCACATCAGAGGCAAGAAAATCAAGTCTGGGGGCCCGGCAGGATGGCTCAGTGGTCTAAAGCGCCTGCTTAGGAAAGCTTAGGCGGCTGCAGGGACAGCGGTTCAATCCCCGGCACCATATGCTGCACCAGCCCTGACCTCAGGGCAGGCTGAGCCAGCCATAAAAATAAATAAACAAACAAAAGTTGTGAAATAAGAAAAACGAAAAAACAACAAAAAAAACCCCACCTCATTTAAAAAAAAAAAACATAAAAAAAAAAAAAAAAGAAAATCAAGTATGAAGAGCCTGGAGAAGATCTGAGAGCACCCCTTCAACTCCTCCACACAAGCTTTGCTCACCATGGAGGAGAAAATGACTTATTCCCCCAGGAAGATACAAATGTGCAGTCCCAAGGAAAGTTCTTTGAGTTGATCCATTCTTTTATGTAACAGCTATTTATTGAGCACATGCTGAGTTGCAGGCGCTGGGCCAGTTGCAGCAGCACAAAGCAAGCACAGTTCCTGTCCTCAAGAAGCTCAAAATTACTTTCTCTTAGTTCAATGAGAAGGAATTCTTTTTTGTTTTTTCTGGGTTTTTTTTTTTTTTTTTTTGGTGCAGAGTCTCAGTGCACAGCTCGGACTCATCACGATCCTTTTGTTTCCTGCCCCCCCCAAGTGTTGGGATTACAGTTGCACACCACCGCGCTGGCCTCCATCACCGGCTCAAGTGCGCTTGAGAGCAGGGCCATTGCCGCAGGCCCCTGGCTTCCCTAAGCAAGTGCTTAGTCCACTGAGCTACACTGCCAGCCCTGAGAAGAAATTTTTATATCAATAATGATTAGAAAAATTATCATGTCTGTATCCTGTGCTCTAAATACTACAAGGACAACAATATGCATTGTATCAATTATTGGGAATGTATTACTAATGTGTTTTAAAACTGTCACATTGTTATTTCTTATTAAAAGTAATATATATATATATATATATATATATATATATTTTTTTTTTTTTTTTTTTTAAGATGCTCAAAACAACTGACTCGAGCAGTTTACAAGCCATACTTGGAGCCTCTGTGCATCTGTCACTTTCCAGTCTCTGGTACAAAATGCCTGAGACCTGCCACTGAAAGGAGAAAAGAGATGTTTTGGTTCATAGCCTCGATCCACTGCCAGCTGGCTCCAAGGCACAGGCAGGATGGTGGCGGGGGTGGGGGGGCATGGCAGAGGAAAAGCTGCTCAACTCACAGCAGCCAGGAAGCAGAGAGGGGTGGGAAGACAACGCACTGTCCAGGTCACACCCTCAGGGACTTTGGGCTCCACCTTTTAATAGAATGTTCAGATTGTCAGAAAGTGGGGTGCATGCACAATTCCAAATCCAATGATGAGTACGACTCCTTCATGATGCAATATTTGGGTTTCCAGAAGAAAGTGTCATGAGAACAGATGCCACAAGGAAAGGTAAGAAGAGCAAAGGGCTCAGAGTTTTCTAGGAAGAAGAGAAGGCATGTTCACAGGCCTCCAGGTGAGTGAGATGGCCCTTCTTTCAAGGTAACAACAAAATTAAATTTAGCCAGAATGTAGCCATAGGAGCAAATTAATAGGCAGGAGATCAGATGAGTGCCTGTACATGTAATCTGTGCATAGAGGGGTTTACACACACTGGTCTTTATGAAGGTTCTCTGGGCTTAGCCTCAGGAAAGCACAGTTCTATTGACACTGTTTCAAAGCAGCCTTGAGTATCTATAGGAGAGCGTCCTGGTCTCTCCGAAACATAATACTCTCATCTGCAAAATGCAGGTAATGATCATCACCTTGAAGATTTCTCATCAAAGTTTAATGAAATACACAAACTAGCACAACACTAGATACATAGTTAATAGTTAATTTTTATTATATGCCTCCAAATTATAGAAAGGGATGCTGCTAAGCTCACCAAAACCAATGTTGTGGATTCAAAGGATACTACTGCCTCTTCAACAGGAAGCAGTCATTACCATGACAAAGAAAAGGCCTGGCATAGAGTAAGAGGGAGAGGTTGGAAGGGTAGACGTCATTTACAAAGGGATGAGTGGGACACATCTGAGCAAAGACTTGAAGGAGGAGAGGAAAAGCTAAGCAGATATCTGAAGTGGGTGGCCCTGGGTGAGGTGTGCCTGCCGTACTTAGACAGTGGCAAGAAAACCAGAGTGGAATAGCCCAGTTCTCCTAGTAGCTGTACTTTCCCAGCAGCTGGATTAGTACTTCATATCAATGCCTGCTCCAAAGGCCACACCCACCTAGTGGGAGCTAAGTTAGGCCCTAGAAACCCCATACAGTTGTAAAGGGCCTTGGAACCAACGTGCTAGATCGACACCAACCACATCCAACAACCATCACCTTGAGAAGCTCTGTATGAGCATTTAAGCAGATTGCCTGCAAAGATTGCTAAAGATCACTAAATCATCATAAATGTTTGATGCTGTGAAACTTCTCCATGTTGAACATTAAAGCTCTTTAAATGAAAGTAACCCGAGTATTCATTTGGGGGAATAACAAGAAAGGCAAACCTTCTGTCTTTTTCTTTTGGCCTGGAAAGACACATAGCTACTAGATGAAGAAAAAGTGTTAGGCAGAAAAGACAAAGAAACAAAACTATCTGGTGGCTCTGTATCTCGGCACATGAGGGGAACCAGAACAGGCTGGTGGCACACGAATAGATTTTACCACTCAGCCATCAGGCATGTCTGGGTTTCCTTGATCCGGAAGCATCTGAATCCGCTCCCCAGACCATGACTCAGAGAGTCAACACAGGACAAAGCTTTCCAAGTTTTCTTTCCTACAATTTTCACCTACTTCTGGGATAATGACAGTAAGATCACACACGCAGAGGTGTCTAAGACCACCTAAGGGAACACAACATGTCTGAGCAAAAAAATGTGGCAATGGCCCCTGTAGAGTCCTCAGATTCAAAACTCAAAAGTATGTGTTTGTGAAGTTGCAAGCCAGCAGCCACAGAATGAAAACTTCTACAGTGACAAGAAAGCTAACGTGCTCGGCGCCCAAGCTTCCCTGACCACACACTTCTGCCTAGCATGCACCCAACAGTCACAAAGCACTGCACTGAGCACCAGAAGCAGCACACAATAAAAGCAAATAGGGGCCTGGCAGGATGGCTCAGTGGTCTAAAGTGCCTGCTTAGGAAAGCTTGGGCAGCTTCAGGGACCACGGTTCAATCTCCGGCACCACATGCTGTGTCAGCCCTGCCCTCAGGGCAGGCTGAGCCAGCCATAAAAATAAATAAACAAACAAACAAAAGTTCTGAAACAAGAAAAATAAAATAAAATAAATAAAATTCTTAAAAAAAAATAAAAGCAAACACAAGAACTGTCCTTCCCTTGAACTAAAGTTATCTTTCCCCCAACAGATAAAGACTTACAGCTACCTGGGAGTTCTTCCACTGCCTATCTCCCCAGTCATCTGGAGCAGTGCTTCCCTATCTCCCCAGGTCCCATTTTTGTCATGTCCATCCTGATTCTCCAGTTTGAGGAAGACTCCCCAACTTTATGGCGGCCCTGTTACCAGAACGGGAGACCAGGCCCCACTTGAGAAGCAGAGCCATAGCCCTCGTCCCCTTTCCCGCCTGGCCGTGCCTTCTGTGTACCATCCCACTCAGGCAATGAGAGGAAAGTACCTGCAATGCCTGTCAGGAGCAGAGGAGGCAGAAGGAGTTCCAGAGCTGATCGCCATTCCCATCTTCTGGTGTACATGGTACTTTCCAGCGCTTCCCAGAAGCTCTAGGACAACAGCCTGGCTAGAGAAAAACCAAAGGCAAAGGAGATCTCACAAATAAAGTTAAAAAAACTCAGCGAACTTCACATCTAGCACTTTTGTGTGTGTTAAGGGAAGAGACTAAAAATAGAAAGCGGAAGTCTTGCGTTTTTTGTTTTTTGCCTGAGAGCACCATGGTAACAGAAGAGTTTTAAAAAATATATTAGCACTTTCTGTGAGAAGAAGATACACAGCTTCTACTGGGTTCTCAGAAAGATCACAGACCCATGTCGGTGACTGGGATTCATGATAGACAATGTGACTTGTGTTCCAAGGTAGGAATCACTTCGATTAATTCAGAGGCAGATAGCTGATGTGGGTAGATCTCATCCCTGAGCAGACAGTCAGGGTCATCCGATTCATAGAATCACAATGTCATGTCTCCCACCGCTATGTCTTCCTCCTTTGTGATAAATTCACCACTGAGCCATTACCCACCAAATACTAGAAGAAATTATTTAGCCCTAAAGAATGGATTCCCTCCCTTTGCAGTCTCAGAAATTTCAGGCCCATTCCTCCTCCCAATTCGTGGTTATTTTCCCACTAAGACATTTGGGGGTGTAATGAGCCAAAGCCCCATCCATGCTTCAGCATATTTGTAACCATTTTAGAACTGGGGCCATTTTTGACTCTCAAAATGAAGGTGACAGGTAAACCACCGCTGCCTTCAATCTGTGGGGAAAGCAGTCGCTTTCCCTAAAGGGTCCGTGGAGGGAAGCTGGACCAGCTCAGTAGCTGACAGCGCGTGAGACCCCTTGTGGGATGCTGCAGCCCTGGGAGGCGGGCAGGGGAGGCACCACTGCAACTCACCGCTAGACTCGGTCAAGGACGCCCTTCTGCTGGTTGCCTCTGTCTGCGATTCTCCCCCCGATGTGGGTGCCAACAGAGTGAAGGACTAGAAGCACTGGGGCAGAAGCAGAATCAAATGAGCAAGATTGATGAGGAGAAGGTTTTAGGGCAAACTGTGAAAAGGAGCAGTGGGTAAGGTGGGGTCAAATAAGAAAGGTAAGGTGAAGGGTGGAAGGGAATCCCAGGCCTCAGAGAAATCATTCCCCACCCCCCATCTTCTCAGGAAGTGGGAAGGGCAGAGCTGAGTCTCCAGGAGCTAGGAGAGTAAGTGGGGCTGGGGGATCTGCAGGCACCTAGAAGCAGTCTAGAAGGAGTCACCCCGGTGAGACACACCTCACTGCAAGGGAGCAAGAGGCCCCAAGGAGGCCTCGTGAAGGCCACGCCTCCACCCTCCCTCTCTGACTCTCCAGCTGTCTCACCCAAGCCTTCATGTTGACTGTCCTGAGGACCATCCATCCCAGTGTCCCACACAACTGCCTTATTACACAACTGCTTCCGTTTATCTCCCTACAGCCAGGCTGGCCTGAGAATCTGAGCTGAGAATAAAAGGAGATATCAAGGGATGAATGGAAATCGTCTCCCTTCTAAAATATGTGTGATTTGAAAGAGGGTCCCCACAGCTTGAGTGAGAAGGGAAGGTATAAATGAAATGCGGATGTGGGTTATCTCCACTTTACCTGTTCATGCCATTAGCACACACCGGTGCCTACTCTAGGCTAGATGGGTGTCCCCAAGGATGTCAGGATTGCATGTCTGGCAGGCTTCTGGAACTCAGTCCCAACTTGGCCTCAGCTGCCACCTGCAACTTAGGTTAGATTCTCAACTTTGTTTGCTGGCTTCAGACCAAATTTTAAAAAGACCATTTATTTTGGAGAGAGACGAAAGAGAGAGAGAGAGAGAGAGAGAGAGAGAGAGAGAGAGACAGAGAGAGACAGAGAGACAGAGAGACAGAGACAGAGACAGAGAGAGGCAGAGACAGAGAGAACAAGAGAAGAGAGGAAGAGAGGAGAGGAGAGGAGAGGAGAGGAGAGGAGAGGAGAGGATTTATTCAAAGCTAACTCTGAGGAGGAGGGCCCCATTTGCCTCCAATCAGCATCTCAGCACGTACAGGTGGAGAAGGGTCTTCTGTAGTAATCAATTGAAGGGTGGGGATCACAGATACCCGTATCTTCACATTCACTTTGTTGAGTCCAGCCACTTTTAGGTTATTTTCCTTTTTCTAGTAAGAAGAACATTGGGCTCTGTCTTTGCCAGCCTCTGCATATTCCATGACCTTTTCAACCTACGAAAGGAAGCTATGCCTCAGCAAGAATACTTTTGGAGAAGTTACTTATCTCTAAAATAACTGTCAAAGTTCTACTTTGCAGAGCTGGTTTCATAGCCACTTTTCTTTCTCGTCTGTTGGCTCTGGATTTGCATTTTCTTCTTTCTGCAACACTCTTTGCCCCTCTCTCCTAGGCTGGCTGGCCATCCCTCCAAAGCAGCTCAAGCTTCATCTTCGTTGGAGAACTTTCTGGAATCACCTCTGTGGCTCTAGGCTTCTGGTTTCCAGTTCCGCTTGAATTCTTGTTCTTATTACTCCACGACAGGTGCAGTGCTTAGGGGAAGCCAAGCTGCTAAACAAGGTTCCTAATTAAAAAGAGCACATGGATATTGCAGAAAATTAACCATAGAAAATAAATGAAATATAGGAGGTTAAAAGTAAACCAGCTGGTCCAGGAAAAAAAAAAAAAGCGCTGTTAACTTTCCAACATAGAGTATTCATTCTAGTATATTTTTCTATGCTTATACATATAGATTTGGATAACTCGGATCCTATGGCATATATATTTTAAATGTGATTTTTTGTCATTTACATAATGAGCAGACTTTCGAGATGTTAAACTTTCTTCAAAAACAAGACACCAAATGGAAGGCTAATATTTAGTATGCAGTGTAACGCACACACACTATACTTACATATTCTTCTTTACTGGACCTGTTGGTTGATTGTCACTTGTATCCACATGGTGGCTTTCCAGTGACCCACATGTGCTGACTTTCTGAGAAGAAGAAAAGGCAAATGGCTGCCCACACTGGGGCTACATGAGTGGTGAAAGAGTTGCAGGCTCTTTTTTTGGTTCTTTTTTCCAGGACTAGATTTTGAACCCTGAGGCTTCACATCAAGTTGCACCCTAGCCCTGTTTTCAAATTGCTTATTACCACATTGTTTAGTGTTGTTTGTTTACTGTACAGGTTAATGGGTTTCATTATGAGAGATTTGGGTGCAGACAAAACACCAACCCTATCCTCATGCCGGTAACCTCTACCCTTTTCTTAGTTCTAAGATCATGTCTCATTAAATCATTGACTTCCCCAGCCTGGGTTCAAGCTTAAGATCTTCCTGCCTTAGCCTCCCAGAGTGCTGGGATGGTAGGTGTGCACCGCCAGTCCCAGCTCAAGTTCAAGCTTCTTTTAGAGAGAAGAGCAGGTTGAATGCAGGATAAAGCCTGAAGGAAGGAAAAATAAATCCACCAGTTCCAGGGTTTGCCCAGAGACCCTGAGCCAGAGCCAGAATCTGTGCAAGCAACCCATTGCGAACCTGTGCTTGGAACCTAGAAATATATGGAGTTACGTGTCAGCAGTTTGGCGGAGGATGTTTTTATTTGTATGAAAAGTGTGGTCTGCTGGTGATAGAGTTCAGTGGCACAACACTTGCCTGGCAAGCACAAGGTCCTGAGTTCAGTTCCAGGCACACACACACACACACACACACACACACACACACACACACAGAGAGAGAGAGAGAGAGAGAGAGAGAGAGAGAGAGAGAGAGAGAGGGAGAGAGAGAGAAAGGGTAGTCTGTTGGATTGTACTGATTCTACCTTCTCCATCACCTTAAGAAAATAATACCTATAGGATCTTATCTGGGACCAACAAAACATGTCATTTTAAAGCAAATTATGTCACTTCTTTCAGTCTCTCTGTAGAGAAAAATGGGAAACATAGTATCTTCCTTGCAGGTCGTCATGAGAAATAAAAAGAATCCCATGTAATTCTCAAAGGCCTATATCTGTGTTATAGTTTGCATCTAGTTATCTCCCCAAAGCCTCATGCAGTCACAGGGAGAACTTCTAGAGTCTATGATTAACTCATGATCCACTGGGATTATGGGGGTGAGTGCTACCCTCAGCCTGGGGTGGCAGCCTGAATGCAACGTGAGGGTGACAGACTTGTTCTCTGGTGCCTTTGCTGCCGCTGCTCCTGCCCTTTTGCTCTTGCTCTTTGCCACTGCCATGAAAGGTTGCTCTCTGCCATGTGCTTCTCTGTCTTGGAGTCAGCTGAGTATAGATGGAAAACTCCAGTAACTGTGAGCTAAATAAACTTTTCTTCCTTCAGTTTGAGTGTTGGGTATTTGTCCCAGCAACGAGAGAAAAGCAGATGTGGTGAGTTCACTTCCATGATGTGTGGTTAAAATAATGGAATGCAAACATAATGCCAGGGTGTGTCCTTTTTCCCCCAAGGTGGCAGCAGGCAACACTGAGTGTCTGCTCTGATGGTTTTAGGCCTCTGAACAGATGCAGGACAAGTCTAGGTGAGGCAACAGGTAAAGGACCAGGATGCTCCCTCACTCTTACAGTAGGTAAATCAGCTGGTAAAACCCTGGTCGTGCACGTCTCTGGAGGTCAGGCTGCCAAGACACCAGAGGTGAAGACAAACAAATCAGGAGGCCGTGTGTATTAAGATCTAATCTCCTCCACGTATCTGATCTGGTGGCTGCTCTACTGTAGGCCCGCCTGAAGGTGACAATAATGACAGAGCTTTTCTCTATTAAGTTAGGTGTTTTCCTGGATTTTTCATCAATAGTACCTCATTTGACTTCCAGCATCTCCACAATGACATCTACAAACACTATTTCCATTTTATAGCAGAGAAAACAGAGGTTCAAAGAAGTCAAGTGGTTTACGCAAAGATGCTCAGCTAATCAAAGCCAGAACCAAAATTCCAACCTATGTCTGTCTGGTGCTGAAGCTAATATGCCTAACTACTGTTACCAAGATCCCAGGCATCAAGGAGCAATGCCTCCAGAAGCAGTGAACAAGTGGGATAGAGTCAAACCAAACTGAAATTAAGGATGTGGAGAAGTTGGAGCCCTGAGCCATGTAAAAATGTTCAGTGAAGGCCAACCAGATAGCTCAGTGTATTAAAACACCTCTTAGGCAAGTGCAGGGACTGGGGACTGATCCCTGGCACCACGTGTGGCACCAGCCCCGCCCCCAGGGCATACTGAGACAGTGAATGAGAGTGGGCATGGTGGCACCCTCCTGTAATCCCAGAGCTTGAGAGGCTGAAAGCAGGAGGATCATTATAAGTTTGATTTGTGTAGTGAGACCCATAGATCCTGTACTGAATACATTTATTAAAAAAAAAGAAAGAAAGAAAAATGTTCAAAAAGGAGTTTGGTATTGAACCGAGAATGGGAGAAGACAGAGGCACAGGTAGGTTAAATAGGGCCTACAAATCTCACAGATTTGTCAGTGTAGAAGAGTTACAGAAAGCCAAGTCATTCCAATAAATATTGCCCCAAATAATGGGAGCAAAGATAGGAAAACAGCCCCTGACAAATAGGATGCCACCCCCAGACTCCAGAGTCCAAAGCAATTGGGGCAAACTTATGACACACATGGTATTTTTTTTTTTTTAAGACAAAAACTATTGAAGTTGAGCCAGGCGTGGTGGTGCACGCCTGTAATCCCAGCACTCAGGAGGTTGAGGCAGGAGGATCAGTGCGAGTTCAAGATCAGCCTGGGCTACAAAAGTGAGCTCAAAGCCAGCCAGAACTGCATAGTGAGACACTGTCTCAAAAAGACAAAAAAAAAAAAAAAAAAAAAAAAAAAAAAAAAAACTATTAAAGTGTGAGGTTTTTTTTCCTAAACTAAAGTGTCATCGTTCACATTTAACTGAGGTGTTGACACTCTGAGATGAGTGGATTTTTGGTTGCAGAACGAACTCTAAAAGGTTTACCATCTCTTAGAGGGTAAGGATAAGAGAAACAAAAGGTTAAAGAGCTCAAGTTCCTGTCTGAAGGCTTCCAAAGGTGTGCTTCCTGGGGTCTCCTGGAAGCTTTTGCTAAGACTAGGGCCACTACTGGGATTGTCAAAACTCCCACTGACTCCAGGAGGGGGCAGTATAGTACTTCAGTCCTTGAATATGCTTCAGTTTGGAGGCCATTTTCAGAGATTAAACAAAGGGACCCAGGACAGCATCCTGAAGGTAACCTAGCATTGCAAAGGAGATGAAAAGAAATGAAGCCTGAAGAGGAAAAAGGAATGGTTCAGTTAGAAAGAAAGAAAGAAAGCTAAGAGAAATCAGCGTCTCAAAAAGCAACAGAAAGCATTTCAACACTACATCTAGATGAGCAAAAACATGGCAATAGGAATTAGCTATCATGTGGTTTTTAGTAATTCTGACCCTAAGAGGAGCCATTTGAGAAGAAATAGGGAGACTCTTCTCTTCCTTTCTTTCTTTTCCTTCCTACATCTCTCTCCAGTTGCTGAACATTTCTTGAGTTGCGTCTGGAGATGTGGCAATGAAAGCCACAACCATGCTGTCATTCAACTCATGGAAGAAACAGGAAGTTAGTTGCAACGGAGAAGTGGCTGGGGAATAAGGATCTTGAGCTGCACAGAGAGGGCATCTCATGTAAACTGATCTTGGCAGCAGCCTGCGGGGAGATGAGCAAATAGGTCTCCTTGATAAAAAGGAAAGCCCATTACATAGGATGGGTATGTATACAAACTGAGACGTAAAAGAACTTCGCTAGTTCCAGAAAATGAGGACATTTTAGTGTGACTGGAATAAATGCCGTATTAAAAAAAAAAAAAAAACAGGTTCAGATTGATAAGGTTTCAGTGTATGTGGAAGATAGCCTAGACTTGATCTCAAAGGCTTATAAATCAGTAACTGAAAGATTTGAGTAGATAAGTGATACATTCTAATTCAGAAATTAGAAATGCGTACTGGTGAAGAGCGACAGAGAAGGGACACAGGCGACTGGAAGAAAACCAGCTAAGCTATAATGAGAGATTGAGGCAGGGCTGATGTACAAAAGGTAGGAGTCAGAAAGAGCAAAACTTGATACCAGGTTGTACATGAGGCTAGAGCAAGCAGGAAAGAGTCTGATTCCTGACTTGGGTGATCACATCAGTTGAAAAAATAAGGGACACATCAGGACATTAGAGATGATAAATTCCATTTTGTGTGTGTCACAATTAACACATCTAAGATGCAGATGAACATGTGTGGGGTTCGAGAGAAACATCCAAACTATGCACCAGATACATAAGTACCTAGCACACAAATTATGGTTGAAAGCATGCCGACACCAATTGGCTGAGGATCAAGTTGGACAGAAGTCACCAACAGGCCAAGTGTAGTTCTCTATGATTAGCAGCAGCTCTGGGCTCTGCATGTGGGGTGCTGTCAGTTTCAGTGTTAGTCATCCTCCACCGCTATACTGTCAGCTAACACCAGCAACTATGAGCAGTAACCTGGGACTCTTTTATAGTGGGATGTCAGCCTTCAATATATTAATTGTGTACTAACACAAGTAACTTTATTTTTCACAGAACGTATTTGGTACAGGGTCTCACTATGCAGCTCAGACTTGTAGTGATCCTCTGGTTGTCAGCCTCCCCAGCACTGGAATTACAGGCGTGTGCCACCATACCTGGTCTCATTCCCCAGCTCAGTGAGCACTGGGGGTGGAGCTAATACTGTATGTGGTCCTGGGCATTGAATTCCAGTCCCTGTGCTTGCCTAAGCAGGTGCTTAGTCCACTGAGCTATTGCCTGCCCAGTAACTCCATTTTAGCTTCTAGCCTACTACAGAAAACGTCACTATGGCAGAGAATCACTCAGTCAATTTTCTGTGACTCCGATGAGCAATCTCATTTCCTTCCTAGTTAAAACATTGTAACCAGAATAAAGGAATATGTAAAGCTGTAAAAAGGAACAAAAGAACAAACTATGGAAGGGTGTTGAAACACTATGTTACTGTGGTTAAGCTTGTGACCCGGCTCCTGACTCAACTACACTGGAAACATAACTTGTGACCATGAGAATCAACAACTATAATATTTCACTATGGTTGCCCTGGAAACTAAGAAGATACTTAAGCCAAGAATAAAGAAGGGGCAGGGCCAACATTTTCCGACTTGCCAGTTGGGGTATTTGCTGGTCTACCTTTTGGATTAAACTCTGTTATTCCAACTTTCATTTCCATGGAATTTCTTGCCACTTTGCTGGTGACCAGAGATGACAGCTCCCAACAATTATTCATTCATCTTCATCATAGGGTGCTAGTCACCCTGTGTATCATCAGCCCTGGTTGCTGACCACATTGCACATTAAAGCCTTGATGTTCCCAACTCTTAACATCATGGGCTTAGGCTGCTTCTATAGAGATAAAAATCATGAGTAGGCAAAACTATGGCACCCTGCAGAAGCTTTATCAAGACTTACACTGCAGCAGAGGGGAGAAATATATTCACTGATCCACCGATGGGTAGGGGAAGTTGTGTTGTCCTATATCGTAAGGATCCACTGGTCTCACTGCAAACCCAGGGAGATACCTTGGCAGGAATGAGAAAGATAGACAAGAAGACAAAAGTTGGGATAGGTGGTTGCTAGTCTGCCTGATGGGCAAGACTAACTCAGCACACAACAAAATGATGTTTACTTATACTTTTGCAAAGTTCATAACACATGACATGTGTTGTCTAGTGACTAATACTTGACCTTAACCAAACAGGATGTTTATCTCAGGAATGAGGTAGCTTGTTTGCTTTAAGCACTGAGGCCCAGGCCCATGTACACACATTTGATCAATTTCCTAGCTTCCTGCAGCTCCCAATACTATATAAAGGAAAAGAAAAAAAAAAAGTGGAGCTCATACACGCAGTTTTAGACTTTCTGTTTTGACATGAGTAAGAAATGCTCTTTGAGGACCTCACTGAGGTTGGCTGCAGTGTGATAGAGTCATTCAGAGAAAATATAGGCCAGATTCATCTGTGGGGGACTGGTGACCAAAGCAACTGAAGCAATGTTCCCCAGCAAAGGCTGACGGTGTTGGACATGGTTGTGGCCAGCTGTGAGGGAAGTGGAGGTGTCAGACAGAGTAAAAAGAAAAGGATAATAATAAAAAAAAATACCTCTAGGAGAGTGTTGGAGCCTTCTCTTCCACCTCAATGCTGTGCACATGTTCCAGAAAGGTATATTTAGAAAGAATGAGAGAAGTGAAAGAGAGTTAAGAGGAAAATCCCCTGGTGATAGCAACTTTTAAGCAAGAGCAAAGGAAGAGTCACATGCAGATGAAAGTGGCAGAGACTCCCCTGAAAAGCAGGGAGAGAATTAGAGCATTTTGAAGACAGTCAAGAGAAATAGAAGAATTTGAAGAATGGGGATGATAGCAATGTCAAATGTCGCAGAAAGGACATACAAAAAGACTATGGCGCAGTGTCCATGTAAAAATATACAGTTAATTGATAGGGCAAGAATAAGAGAATCCCTAGGAAATGTATGAAAAAATGTTGAATCATACTAGAAGTCAGGGAAATGTAAATAAAACAAAGATGATTATATTATCTATCAAATCGGAAAACATAATCTAGCGGATAGATTCCAGCGATGACAAAAAGAAGCAAACCAAACACATACATTACTGCTGGTAGTATAAATTGATACAATCACCTTAGAAGGAAATGTATACTTATACTTCCTTGTAAAAATTTGTTCCTTATAGAAATTTGTAAGGGCCTGAGTTCCATCCCCCAGTTGTGGAGGAATATGAAGCTGTGATATAGACAGATAACACAATGTTGTTTTTGGTATATTTTAAACTACTTTTAGAATCTTAAAAGAGCTTTCAATTCCTTTTAAAGGAACATCTATAATAGACTGCTGAGGAAAAAATTTAGGTAAATACATATTATGAGGGTCAGAGATATAGCTCAGTGGCACAGTGCCTTGTCTGGCAAGGTCCTGACTTTGAATCCCAGTATCACCCTTCAAAATAAAAGAATACATGTGATGCACTATTTTTGCTAAAATTATGCATGTGGTGAAAATTTCACTTAACATGGTTTCATAGGACAAAAACAAATCTGAAAGAATGTATGTGAAATTAAGAAGCAAGAGTTGAATAATTTGAATAAAACTTTTAAGTTAAATTAAACTCAATTTAATTCTATGTTCTGTAGATCAAACCCAAGGGATGCTCTTCTACTGACTAGTACAGCCAGCTAACTTTTTATTTTCCAGTTTTGAGACAAAGTCCTGCTATATTACTAAATTGTCCAGACTGATCAAATCTATGATCCTCCTGTTTCAGTTTGCTAAGTAGCTTGGATTACAGGCATGCAACATGGCATAGGCTTGAGTAAAGCTTATAACTTTTATTCTTCCTTGTTTTGTTTGAGATAGGGTCTCACTCACTATGTAGTTCAGTCTTGGTTTGAATTCAATGTGTATTCTAGGCTGGTCCAGACTTGTGGTGATCTACCTGCTGCAGCCTCCTGAGTACTGTGCCCCACAGCACCCAACTCTTGTTCAATTTTTTTATCAGAAGTATGTATTACCATTCCCATGCATTACTATATACCCTAAACAAGGTAAGTTTCCATTGAGTAAGCTATGGTAGAAATATGACTTTGCATTGGGTTGAAAAATAAGAAATGAAGTAGAACAGAAGAATGTGCCAAACAGTTTGAAGAAGAGGAAAAGAGCAATTACTGGGCTGGGCTAGTCAAAGCCATCAAGTATTTCTGCCACTACGGAGTGCCCAAACTGAAAACTATGACCAACCAGTGAAAAAGACCACAGCTTACCTAACAAACCTCCTAACGCAAAGCTAGAAACCAAGCTAAAAATGCTTCCTGGAAAGAAATGAGCATAGACATCTGCCCCAAAAGGATGGGTGTGAGGGAGACAGCTGATGAATAAAATGACACTGTTGAAAAAGAAGGAAATAAAGAAAAAAACTAGATTCCAAACAGTCTTCACAGGCGCTAGAAATTGAAAGTGCTAGAGCTGTCACATGAGTTTATGTTTTTGATGGATGATACTTTCATAACTGAGTTATTTGAAATTCTGTTGTTTCTTTAAGCTGATTGGCTTTTATGGAATATAAATTAGAAACTTTATTTATGCTTTAAAGGAAGAGGAAAATGTCTCTGTGATGGTTCATCTTCATTGTGGGCTCAAATTGCTTCCCATAGTGGACTGACATCTGATGGTCAATTTGTAACTGAATCAGCATGGTGCTGGGTATGGGAGCCCACCTAAGGATTTTCTACTAACGCAAAAGAGAACTGGAGAGGAAGAAGTGTAGCTGTTGGTTCTCCTGGAGAACTTTGTTGTGCAGACTTTCCTGATATGAATTTAGCAGTTGTCATTATTGGGAGGAGCGCTGGGCCTCATTGTCTTGGAGGACGGCTGTGGAATCTCTATTCTTTACTTTGGCTCCAGCATGGTTCCCTCAGCCTATTGACATAGATCCTTTATCTTCTTGGCATAGTCTTGCTAGCTTCCACCACTGACCTTTGGGTCTTCCTAAAACAGATCTGTGAAATAGACTTGCATGAGTCATTGTCATGGGTTCTAGCCCTCCAATTGGACTTGTAGAGGCCATTGTCATGGGCTGTAGGTCTTCATGTGGACACATGTAGGACATCACTGTGGGATCCAGGCCATCAGCTTAATTTTTTGGATCTTTAGTGTGTGAACAGATTTCCTATACTCCTTTGCACTTGACTCTTGGGCTTTCTATATATACTACACTATTATTTTATGTTACTATACTATGCTATTATTTCACTATTTCTATAAAGTAAGCCTGTAAATTATGTATCCTGCATTAACTTGTTTCCCTTGAAAATCCTGACCAGAATAAATTTGGTACCAGAGAAGTCAGTCTTTGCTATAACTATATCTGACCATGTATTTCAAGAGACTTTGAGAATGGTGTGGGAAGAGTTTGGAAAGATTTGGAGATGTTACTTAAAAGAGTAGAGCTGAAATTCTCTTGGCTGTTCTGAAACAGTGTAACTCTCCCCCTCCCCCTGGCTGTTCTGCATGGGAGATTCTTGTCAGAGCTCAAAAGACCAGAAGACTGATAGAAATTCTGCCTGTAAAGTCCAGGTTTGGGAGGTTTCTGTTGGGAAGAACTGTATTTGTTGCTAGGCTCCAAATGATGTGTGTCATGGCTTGGCAGAAAGTTTGTCTGCATTTTGCTAATGTCCAGAGACTTTGCCTAAGACTGAGATTAAGGATGTCAAATTAATTAATCTGGCAGAAGAAATTTCAAGGCAGTCAAATACTGAGACAGTGGCATGGCTATTGTTGGGGGCTTTTAGCCAGATTTATGTTGAGGATCAAGAGCACAAAGCCCATCAGGATGATTTGAAACATCGTCAACTTGGCTAGGGAAAAGCTCCAGGAAAACTGTGGACTACAAAATAGGATTGAGATCTCAGTTACTAAGAAACAATAGGAGAATATAAAACATGTCCTGAAGGCATCACAAGAAGCAGCAAGTCTCTACCCACTGCAGCTTCAAAACATGAAGGGGAAAGACTGCTTTGAGGAGAAAGTTGCAGAGCATCAGGTTCTGGAATAGCAGTGGTGGCTACACCAAGTCTCAGAATAGTAGTAACACAGAGAAGTTGTTCCTCAGAATTGGATTCAGAGTGCTCAACAATCCAGGCACTTAACCCCTACAACCAAGAGAAAGGGAAGCCTGACTACTGCTCCAGTTGGAGCAGCAATCTTGGCAGGGTCCATGCAGTGCTGGATTTAGGTACACGCACAATGCAAGAATTATAAAGTTTAAAAGACTTCCACCTCAATTTCAGAGGGCCTGGGAGGACATGCAGTCTGCCCTGAGAGGGTAGTGTGTGAAGCTGTGAATGAGAAGCCAAAGTAAAGAGATGGCCTGAGGGCATTGTAAGAAGCAATGAGTCTTCATTCTCTTGTAGTGGACATCCCAGAAGGCTGGAAAAACCAGGCATGTAGATTATCTGAGGAAAGTTGCAAGGAAGGAGCAAGGCAGGCCTGAGAGAGAATCCATGAAAGCTACAACTGCCAGAAATGCCATGAAGGTAGAGCCCTGCAAGCCCTTTGGAGCTCACAACTTACTACAGTTTGCTTTGGATGTTCCACATGGAGCTACAGGACTTAATGTTTGCCTTGCTGCATTTTGGACTTGCTTTGGCCCCAGTGTTTTTTATCCTCCATTTGTACCTTTTGAATGTTAACATTTATCATATGCCATTGAATGTTAGAAGCATTTGAATTTTCATTTGTACAGGAGCTCACACCTAAAAGTTTGCCTTAGATCTCTGGAGAGATGTGGGACTTGGCCTTTTCAGCAATTTTGATAACTCTTAGAGATAGACTAAAATGTCTTCTGCATAAAGGGATGGGCATAAGTCCTTGGGGGGCCAGGGGTTGTGTCTGGATGTCCCACCAAAAGTTTCATGCAGTCATGGGAACAGGGGTCTAGAGTTTGTGATTTATTCGTTGTCTAGTACTGGGATGATGGGTGTGAGTACTACACCCACCCTAGGGTAAGTAGCCTACATGCAACATAAGGGAAAGAACATTTTCCCTTGTGCTGTTTCCTTTTGGCTTTTGTCTCAGTTACTCTTCTTTCATTGCTGGAACAAATACCTGACACCCAAAATGAAGGAAGGAAAGTTTTATTTAGCTCACAGTTACTGGAGGTTTCAGTCCATACTCAGCTGTCTCCAAGGTGGACTGGCACATGGCAAAGTGCGGCTGTTCATGGCAGAGGGACTACAACAAAATGGTGACAGAGGCAACTGACCAACCAGGGCAACAGAGACCAACAGAGAGGGAGTCTGTTTCTCTGTCTCTCTTATATTACATTCAGGCTCTCTGCCTCAGGTTATCTTCCTCAGACCACGCCCATAATCCCAGCAGTACTAAAACACATAGTCCCAGTGTATCATGAATTAGTGTCAAACTCTAGAAGTGCCCATCCTAAGATTGGATGAGGCTTTGGGGGGACAACTAGACACAAACCATAATAGCTCTTGTTGCTCTTTATGTTTTCTGCTGCCGGGAACTATTGTTCCTTTGTCATGCCATCCTGTCGTGGGGTCAGCTGATTATGGACTGAAACATCCACGAACCGAGAGCCACATAAACCATTCTCTCTTTAATTTTGGCATCAGGTATTTTGTCTCAGCCAGCAAGAGAAAAGTAACCAATGCAACTGGCTTGAGAGATTTCCTAGGAGATTAGTAAAGGTCACTTCTGGGTCTGTTCAGGTGAGGCTGGGGGTTGGCCCTGGCTCTCTGGCTCTTTCCCCCTCCTCTGCTTCCTAGCTCACATGAGGGCCACATCTCTCCTCTGCCAGGGCCTTCTGCCCTCTTCTTCTGCCTAGGAACCAGTCGACCATGGATGGAAACTTCTGAAACCATGACCTAAAATAAACTGCTTGTCCTTTACTTGCACATGTCAAGTATTTTGTCCCAGAAATAGAAAAGTGACTAATACAGACACTATTAGGATGTCTGGAAAATATATGGAAAAGAAAAACTTTCCCTTTCAGTTCTTTAAAAATATTTTTACTTCTCAAGAGGAGAAATTCCTTAAAACTCCTCTATTAGGCAATTTGTACAAACATCTTACTGTGCAGGGGAATTCATATATATATATATAATATAAGGGCTTTCCAGGGTCCTTTTAAATTTTATTTATTTATTCATTTGGAGACAAGTTCTTACTAAGTCAGGAGTTTCCCAGGCTGGGTTTGAACTTGTGATCCACCTGCCTCAGCTCCCCAGAGCGAGGTCGCTTAAACTCTACTGATGTTTGTTCATTTATTTATTTATTTATTTATTTATTTATTTATTTATTTATTTATTTATTTATTTATTTCTGCTTATCAGACTGTATACTGTCAATTGGCCTAGCTTTGAGTTTGGTTTATTTTCTATCTGCTCAAATGTACTGTCAAATCTTGTGGAGAATTTTTCATTTTTATCATTTATGTTTTAAATTTGTTTAGTTCCCTTCTTCTCCACTCCTTCTCCCCCTTCCACCTCTTGGCCCCCTTTACTTCTATTGAAATGTTCTTTTCACCCATGAACCCACATGTGCCCTCCTAAATCAAGCATACTGTACACCAGAATAAGGCAAGTTAGACCTTCCCTGTAACAATATTGAAATGATAGCACTCAAACTGGGGCTCTCTTTTTAGATTTTAAAGAGAGAGAATTCTATAGCTTTTGTTTTAGTTCATCAAAATTCAATGTGGCTTATAAAAATCTAGTAAATAAGTGAAAATATAAGCCTCACTCTCAGGTTTCTCAAGTTGAGTGTTATTGACATTTCAAGCCAGATAATTCTTAATTTTTTTTTTTTTGTTCTTCATTGTTATCCCATGCATTACAGAATGTTAGTTTCCACCGATCAAGTAGCAGAGTCATATTCCTGGTCCCAGTTGTAACAAAATGTCTCTGGATGTTGTCAAATGTCCGCTGGAACAGGGAACAGAATTACTCTGTCAGTTCAGGACCCTTGCCTTAGACAGTTCCTTGTTCAGAGCATCAGATAAAGATATCGCTGGGGTTCTGGGATTTTATGGAAGGATATACTCCACAGTTGTTGACTGCCATTGGTGTTATGCTTGTGTGCTGTTATTTATTTATTTACTTATTTGATTTTTTTGTCTTGTTTGTGTGTGTGTGTGTGTGTGTGTGTGTGTGTGTGTGTGTGTGCTGTTTAAAATACCATGGTCAAGTATATTTAGTTGGGTATGTTCAAAACATTGGTGATAAAGGTAAGAGCATGTTCAAAACTGGGAATGTTCATAAACATTGGTGACTGAGGTAAGGATAAGGAAGCCATGGTAAAGGTAAAAGAAGTAGGAGCTTTATCACAGGGTGACTTTGAGTATTTCTAAGGTGGAGGCACTAGACCAACATATTGGCTAGAGAACACTCAACAGAGAGGGAACAGCGGAAAGGAAGGGATAAAGGAGGATAGTTGGTGAGGCCAATTTCTTAGAGAGAGAGAAGCAATGGTTTCTATAACTTCAGTGGATGACAGAATAGATAACTTCCCACTAACAGTGGATGCCAGTGCGAGGAGGTCCCACCCATCGTTACATTGGGACAGGAAAGAGAGAGGCTGAGGTGACACACGAGAAGTCACAGTAAAGCCAGTGCATCTGCAGACTTGCCAAAATTGCAACAGATAGAAATCAGAGCTCTTTCTCTCATAGTAGGCGGTGTCAGCTTGTTTTGCAGCCATGGCCACGATTAGGCTCAGGATCTTCGGGGCAAGAAGAAAGAGGAGTTGTTGAAACAGCTAGACGACCTGAAGGTGGAGATGCTACAGCTGTGAGTTGCCAAAGTGACACACTCTCCAAGGTCTGAGTTGCTCTCAAATCCATCACTCGTGTTCTCACTGTCATCAGCCAGACCCAGAAAGAAAACCTCAGGAATATTATTAGGGCAAGAAGTACAAGTGCCTGGACCTGCAGCCCAAGAAGACATGAGCCATATTCTGCCAGTTCATCAAGCATGAGGAGAACCTGAAGACCAAGAAGCAGCGGCAGAAGGAGCGAATATATCCTCTGTGCAAGTTCACCAGGAATAAAACTCAAACTCTGAAGAAAAAAAAGGACAACAGGAAAGATGCTAAGCTGGAAAGTGGTACCAAGTGTGTACTGAGCCAAATCAAAGTGGAGCACATGCATCTGTCCAGGGTGCGGGCCTTATAGTGAGATGTGTTCCTTGTGAGGATGTCGCGTGCTGGACTGAGACCACACAACCCTTCCCATGGGGCTCAAGCAGCGCACTGAGTGGGGATGAGACCACAGCCCCAGACACACGCTGGGCCTTGTCAGATTGCGGTGGTGCCTTTGCAGTCAAGGTAGAACTGCGCCCAAACGGAGACAGATGGCCCACGGGTCATTTGCTTCTGTGTGGCTAGAGTACCATTCAGACTTCAGTGTGCTTGCATAGGAGATACCTAACACCCAAGTGGATCTGGAATTCTTTCTCTTCTTGGCTTGCTCATTAGTTTTCCTGTTCTGATTGAATAAGTCCCATCATCTGTTCTAGTGATCTAATCACTACTTGTATGTTTGCTGTGTGGATGGTTATTTATTCAACTTATATTTATTATAATCATTCGTTGTCATGACTTGGAGAACAAATATATGTTTTATACCTCATTTTGCCTGATTAACATCCCTGGAACACAGCAAAAGCCCAGACTACTTTTGGAGACTAATTGGCCTGTGGATATGGCCAGATATGATGATCACCTCCCCCCTCCCCAGGAATGGATGTTAGACTGTGACTATCTGGTAACTGGCTCTATGAAAATATTCTTTGAACACCTTCCCTGAAATGAGATGAACCCAAAAACCACTTAGTGTTCATTTATTTCCAAGTTTCATCCCACTGCACGTTGCTGAATTAGAAATGGGCAGCACATGGGTTCCAAGTTCATCAATGCTCCACTTAGTGCATCTGATGTTCTGATAATGGAAGCCAGACGGATATTGTAGAGCACTGTTTGCAACATTTTCTAAGGGAAAATCTGTTCTGAATGCTGAGCAGTCAAACTGCAAATATATATATAATTACTTCAGAAGGATGAAAGCTTCTGGAAAAATTACAGAATTTGGCTAAGTTGGAAAAAAAGAACTACTGTTCAACAGGCACTCAAGCCAAAATTTGAACAAGAGGTTTGACATATGATAGCTCATTGAATCCCTCCCGTGGACTGTATGAGGCAGGCACTGTGGTCTTAATTTCACAGATGAAGACACCAAGGTTCAGTGTATTCGCGTTTGCCAAACAAAGGACTGAGGTTGATACTCAAAGCCCAGGTATTGCTATCACATGCTGGCTGCTTCAGAGGTTGTGGAGAGACTTTGATTTTAACTGTGAAATCTAGCTGCCCAGCAGCTGTAGAAGATTAACCATGAAACATGTGGGCAGAAGGAGCAGACAGCAGCTGGGGCAACCCCTGTGGGCTGTCACCACTCTAGGTGTGCAGCAGCAAGCCTCAGTGGCACCTTCTCCAGGGATGCGCATCATTCTTTCATTTGTTCCCAACCAGTTTCCTACCCATCCTCAGGCATGACTACAAACCCTCACGTGCACCCTCAAGCAGCCCATTGTGTTTCCTCTGCCCTTCTTAGCTGTGATCCTGTCAGCCCCGAGTCTTCTTATCACAAAAATCAGCAACTTTTACTTTTTTTTTCTTTCCTGCTCTTCATTCCTAAATTGCTAAGAGTCTTAAAAATACTAGAAATCCATAAAGTTGGCCTGCATTTTTCTGCTGAGGCCACAGACCCACACATCTCAAAGACTTCCATTCTCAAAGAATCCATTGTAGTAATTGGGCACCACCTTTTCTAAACTTCAGATGGGTATAACAGTATATGTTTGTAACCTACTTGATAAAGCCATTTTGCTTTCACTCAGTCATGGACAACCTGAAAGGGAGGAGCAGGAAAATGATAAATAACTCAAAGTACCTTAAGGATATTCCAAGCTCAAACATACACCCCCCAACCTCAGCCCACAGTGTGCCTCACCCTCCAGAACCCACCCTCTTCCTCTCTGAGCCTACCCCTTCAGTACTGCCTATGAAATCTGCCTGTGCTTTCCTACAATGATACATCAAGACTCTGCCCAGCCAAGCAGAGACCCTCATACTCTCAGAAGGCAGTACTTCTTGGGCCATTTGGTGACAAGCCTCTTCCTCTTCATTCCCTTTACAAATAAGAGCCTTTGACAAAAGAGTCTGAAGACGCTATATGTGTATCTCCACTTTCCATACAGCATAGACAAACTTTTACCTTTCCTAAGCCACAAAGTCTATGGCCTGGTGCCAAATCCAACCACCATTTCTAGCCCTCGTTCTCCCAGGCTTCTCAGCCTTTGACTCATTAACCACTGCTTGCACAGAGCCTTTCTGTTCTCTTGCTTTCTATTCCATTACGTCCTCCCACTTCCTGTGCTCCTCTTAGATTCCGTTTCTGGTGCTTACTTATTATTTCCCAAATAATAATAATTTCTTGCTTATTATTAGTTCCCCGAACTATGTCTGTGTCCTCCTCTCCTTTCACACATGGCCTCTATGTGGTTTGTTCTTTCTCTGTCACTTCACCTATCCTTTATTTTGTTTTTCATGCAGAAATTTTTCTAATATTGAGTACAGAAAAACATACACAACTGGTATATCAGTCTAACTGCACACTGAATCTAGTTCATTCTACTTATTGCCTTAACACTACTTCACAAAGGCAACATAGTTTTGTGCCTGTGAGTGCTCTTTATTTCCTTACATAAAATAATTTGGTGTGGCTACAGAATTCTTGGGTCCTAATATGCACCTTCCCAACCCTGTGGATATTATCCATTGTTTGATGATTTTTTTTTTTTTTTTTGAGGCAGAGCACAAAACTTCCAGGTCTTTGCTGATGTGCTTCCCTACCTGGCTGTGTGGTGGTGGGGGTCACCAGCATTTATCTCCTGGATACACTGCTCCTTCACTCTAACTGTACTCTTGTCTAGTCCACACAATTTGGTTTCTACTTTCTGGAATTTCACCTAGTTCATGTTTTCATGGTCTCTTGTTTTGTTTTTGTTTTTGTGTAACTGGGGATTGAACTCAGGCCCTTGCGCTTGCCAGGCAAGCACTTATACTCTACTGAGCTATATCTCCAGCCCTTCATGGTCTCTTATACTTGAAATCTGCTCCACATGTGGTGGTCTGAATATTCATGTCTTCCCTTACCCAAATTCATCTGGTGAAATCAGAATCTCTAAAGTGGGGTCTGCAGCAGCTAATTAGGGCAGGAGGGTGAAATCCTCATGAGCAAAACTAACGTCCTGATTAAAAAAGGCCTGAGCTAGACTGGTGAGATAGCTCAGCGAACTAAAGCGCCTGCTCAGGCATGCTCAAGCAAACTTAGGCAAGTGCAGGGACCACAGCTCGATCCTCAATACTACATGCTGCACCAGCTCCCCCCAACCCTGGCAGAGTCCAGGTATAGTGGTATACACCTGTAATCCCAGTCCTGGGGAGGCTGTAAACAGGGGTATCAGTATGGGTTGAAGCTGAGTAGTGAGACTGTATAACAACCAAACACATGAAAAAATAAAATGTCCAGAACACTCCTCACACCTGCCACTATATGAGACCATGGTGAGATGGCATAACCTATAAACCAGGAGGCGGGCCTCACCAGCCACTGAATCTGCAGCACCTTGATCTTGTCTGTCCCAACTGCCAGACTGAGAGAAAAGAATTTCCATTGTATGGAAGTCACATAATTTATGGTATTTTGTTTTAGAAGCCTAACCAAACTAAGATATTCATTTTTGCCTTTTCCTTCAGTTTGCTTCACTTTTGGGGAAAACATTGAACGATGTTTTATTTTTTTATTTTTTTTTAAATAAGGTTTTTTCAGACGAGATCGGGCGCGTTCAGGGTGGTATGGCCGTAGACTTAAATAAGGTTTTTTAAAAATTTTATTTATTTATTTATTTATTTATTTATTTATTTATTTATTTATTGTTTCAGAACCTTTGTTTATTCACTCATTTTTATGGCCGGCTCAGCCCACCTTGAGGGCAGGGCTGGCGCAGCATGTGGTGCCGGGGATCAAACCGTGGTTGCTGAAGCCGCCCAAGCTTTCCCAAGCAGGTGCTTTAGACCACTGAGCCATCCCGCCGGGCCCTGAACGACGTTTTAAAAGCCTGTATGGAAAATAATTTAACCTCATCCCAACAGGGGTCTGGTCTTTGCCCTTGGATTCTGAAGGATCAACTCTAACACTCTGGGATGTTACGTCGGATGGGTGTACTTCTGTTTGCCAGGGAGACTTGTACCAACCTCATAGCTCTATGACTTGGGGTGAGGATTGTATTACACAGCATTCTCAGTCCTCTGAAGGTTTGGAAAGTCAGACCCGCTAGGATGGGCTGTTAACCATGCCCATGTGTTGGAAGCCAAACTGACTATGGACACTAAGTCTTTGATGTACTTTCCTGGCTGGCAGTACTCCCTGTGAATAATCACATGTCATCATCACCACCAGGAATAGCTCACATGCTGCATGACTGCTAGTCAGAGAACTCACCTAGACACCACACTGGTGGTCTCTTCTCTTGACTTCATTCTGTATCCTTTCTCTCTGATTAACCCTAACTATGAACATACGAGCTTTCTGTAAATTCTGTGAGTCCTTCTAGAAAATCACTGACTTCATTATGGTTTTGGAAAATCCCTACACTTTTAAATTAGTGTTAGAAGTGAGGGAGTCTAGTGGGACTGCCCCCAACCTAGCAAGTGGTTAGCCATTGCAGACTTTTTCCAAAGATTGACAGAGAGTAGAAGGAGATGCCATCGACTTCCCTTTGCAATCATATAGAATCAGAGCAACGTTATGGAATCAGAGACAGAGATTACTGATAGGGGGCTAGCCTGTGGCTCTCAGGTTTCCTGTGGTAGTGACAGTGTGCTATAAAAGAGTCAGTTGCATTCAGAGTTATTACACTATTCTCTTGGTCATCCTCCACTGCCCTGTCATTGAAGTAGAGCTATGTATAGCTTTGACTATGCTCTTGTAGTCTCAGGAGACAACTTTTTTTCATGTCCCATGAACTGGGCCACCTCCCCTTTCTGTTGATCTCAACACCATTCATGCCTCATATCTTAGTTCTGGCAGTACTTTGTACCCTGCTTTCAATGAGTTTGACTTTCTAAACACAATGTTCTACCCCACAAACATTATCAAGAAAAATGCATTGCTCAAGCTTAGATATCACACCTCTAAGGAATGTGCAATGCACCAAGCACATCCATGGAGAATAATTGTGGCATTAGAGTCATGAAACCTGCTCTACCTTCTGTCCTTGTTGACAGATTTGGATAAGAGATGTGTATTATAGAGCAGACATAATACGAATGTGAAATCAGAAAGAGGGGACCTGGTAGATGCAAAAAGCAAGCTTTTTATAAGAAGGAAACTCGGGCATGGTGGCACAGACCTATAATCCCAGCACTCACAAGGCAGGAGGATTATTGTGAGTTTGAGGTCAGCCTGGGATACAAAGTGAGCTCAAGACCAGCCTGTGTTGCATAGTGAGACCCTGTCTCAAAAAAAAAAAAAAAAGTAAAAGTTTAAGACTTACTGGAGTGCAAAATGAGTCCTTAAGAGTTAGGTTTGAAAGCAATGTCCAGGAGGTTATGAGCTCCTTGTCTCTGAAGAAGCCCCTGTTTCTGAAGAAGTCAATATAAAATAATCCATGCAGAGGGAATGCTATAGATAAAATTTGTGTTCTTTTACACTGGATTTTTTTCTTTTTAATAAATTTTATTTTAGGTGAATTTTCACAAGCAAATCCTAGAACTTTGGAACTCAACTTGAATTTTTTTTTTTTTTTTTTTTTTAGGGGAAAAGTGGTACTAGGAATCAAACTCCAGACCTTGAGCTTGCCAGACAGGCACTGGACCAATCAGTGCTATCCCCAGCTAGACTGGATTTTATACTCACTCATCTCCAAAACCTGCATGCCTATTTGGTGAGTTTTCATTGTCTAGAGTGCTGCACTGATTTGTTTGCTTTAGCTGTGAAGTGACAACTTCACAGCACACAGTGGTGAGTTTGCCAACGTGCTTCCCATTCTTAGTGTTCGCTTGATTTCATTTTTTCCTTAATGTATTAACATAGCTTGCTTTCTAACATCATAATACCATGTTTTATGTCAAAACCATCCTTAATTTCCACAAAATAGCTTCCAAATGGCTTGGCAAATCTGTTTATACTAATTTTGCACAGCTGTGAAACAACTTGCAAAATGTTAAGATTCTACTGATCTCTCTCTCTCTCTCTCTCTCTCTCTCTCTTTCAGAAAAATGCTTACGTTTTAGTAATATAATGTAAGGATTTGCAATTGGTTTCATCTCTTGACTATCATGAAAATAAGACTAGCTGTAGCAGATGTCTCCCTGTCTGTCACCCCACACTCTGCCAACCTGCCACTAGTCTTGCTAATACCCTGACCCTCACCTGGCACAAGACCGCACACACACACACACACACACACACACACACACACACACACCTGTGTCAGCAGAGGGCAGCAAAGAACAGGAATAGCTGAAATGAGTTACGCTGGAGCTCTGTAGTTTGCTTGCAGACACCAAAATAGGGTTTGGGTTTCTCTTTCTTTCTTTCTTTCTTTCTTTCTTTCTTTCTTTCTTTCTTTCTTTCTTTCTTTCTTTCTTTCTTTCTTTTTTTTTGTGGGAGAAGCTAGAACATCAATACTAACAACAGGGTGTGAAAGGAATCATGATCAGGATGTAGGGCTGACCAGTGTGCTTACTGAAGACTGGAACTGGGCCTGGTGCTTTGGAAGTTACCTGAATCTGTTTTAAATGAGTTAATTAACATACTAGGTAATATTACTGGAGACTTACTAGGAGGTAGTCCCTTTTATTATGCTTTATATGGATTACCTCATTTATCACCTAGAATTTTAATGATCAAGAACTACTGTTATTCCAATTTCCCAGATGAGGAAACTGAGGTCTATAGTCTTAAAGTCAGCTTGTTCAGGATGGCTACACTTGATTGCTAGCTCAATTAGATTGACGAATACCTAGGAAATTGCATGTGAGGGTGTTTTCAGAGATGATTGGTATGTGACAGCAGCCAGACCGGAAGAGGAGACCAAGCTAGTATTTGGGTGGTACCACCCAACAGGGTGGAGGCCTAAATGTAATAAGCATGGAAGAAAAAAGAAGCCCTCCAGCACAGTCGGACTCTGACTTTTGCACTCGGCCTTTTTTTTCGGCTCTCGACCACCATGATGTTTCTGTGGTACCACAGGCCTAAGAGCAGTGAACCCAGCTCCCCATGGACCAATACCTCTGAATCTGTGAGCCAAAGTAAGTGTGTTTTGTTCAGGTATCTTGTCACAAGGATAGAAAATGCTTAATACATCACCCAAGGCCTAGTAAGTAATAAGGAACAGACCAGCACTGGAAAATAGTCATCAAGGATGGGGCATTTGGGTACTTACCTACTCTGTGTGCTACCCAGCCAGGGGGAAAGAGGGAGGGGCAGGAAATCAAGGAACAGAACTGAAGGGAGGCATTAAATGAGGTAAGGAGGAATCCGGACAGTCCTTGTCTTATCACGTGAGAATGAACACTTTCCATGTTTCTTTCACCACCCCTGCCTTTTGATCTGTTTTCTTAAAGGATCTGATGTAAAGATTTTAGAGAAGACTCCTAACCATTCTCCCCTGTAACCAAGTGTGAAATGATCATCTATCAAAGCAGGAGGAATGGAAATTAGACCCAGTACCAGCAGGGAGAGAAGCTGACATCAGCTCTGCCTGAAGCAACTACTTCTTGGTCCTTTGGAGTCAGGTTTGTGTTGGGTGAGAAGTCCTGCTAGCACTGGCTTGGACTGGGGTCCCCAAGGATCCTCTGGCCCCCTTTCCTTTGTCCTACGTGATACATTTCAGAAGCTGTGACATTTCAGAACTGTTAAGATCTGTTCTGACATCTGTGTAAATTCTTAGATTCAGTGAAGCTTCCAGGAGCCCCACAGAGGACAGCCATAACAGAACTATCGCTTTCACTGATACCGGGTGTGCTTTGTCATTAGCACAGCCCTAGTCTCCAGCATTACAAAGTTTCCACATCCACTCCCCAGTTTAGCTCCCACAGCCACCCATGAAGTAACCAAGCCATTTTATTCTGATGTTATAGATGAAGAAATCCTGAATTGTAGAGACAAGGTGACTTGCAGTGACAGATGCTACCTGTGCTCCAAAAGTTGCCGGGATCTCTTCCCCCACCCCCGTGGTCCTTCCCCTTCTCATTGCCATTTTTGCTTTATACGTGTGTCCTCCTCTTAACTGTGGATTTTTTGGAAGTCAATGAAGTACCTTTCAGTTGTTCTGTCAGCTCATCATACAGTGGGTAAGACAAGGCACTTTAAAGCCAAATGAATAGGAGGGAAGTTTCTGCCTAGAGGCCTCCCCTGTAGACTCTGAGGCAGATTTTTGGGATCTTGCCAGCAGCTGTGGGCACTGCTCAGTTTCTTTCCCAGAGCTCCCTTCCCCAAAGAATATGCTGAATCACTGATGGAACTAGGAAGGCAGGCAGGCACGAAAGAGAAAGATACCAGCTCTGTAATGAGTCTCCCACCTTGGCTTGTTCAGAAGTCACCCTCAGCAACGGGGCAGTTTTTGGAAAACCCAACTACAGACTCATAGCCAGCTGAGCTGTGAAGCGCATGGTGGCGGGCCCAGACCAGACCTATGAGTGCACAGCAGAGGAAGCAGAGGTGCTCCCAGCGTCAGGCTCAGCGTTCGTGGGCTTTACTGAGGAAACGATACTCTCAGTGGATCTATAGCTGGTTTCTCTGAAATCCCAAGTGGTAAGTTATCAAAGGTTATGTGCATTCCACAGGCTCTTTAACGCTAATATAAATATTTCAGAGTGAGTGGGAAGGGGTATTCTACTCAAGTCCAAAATTTTGTTTATTTGTTGACATATACATAAATTGTGAGTTCCTCATATAAGAGAAATCACATGATATTTAAGTCTGTGAAGCAGAACACAGAGAAACAGGAAGTCAGATGTTCATGTAATTCCCCAAATTGTTATTATTGTTTATTATTATTATTATTATTATTATTATTATTATTATTATTATTTTAAATGGATTTGTTACAGGGTCTACAAGGTGTTCAGGGTCTCACTACATAGATCAGATTCATGGTGATCCTCTTGTTTTCACCCTCTCAAGTGCCGGGATTACAGGCGCATGCCACCACGCCCAGTCTCAATTGCCATCGCAGCGTGCCCTGGGGGGTGGGGGTTAGCATGGCACACTGGGAATCAAATCCTGGCTGCTGCGTTCTGTGGGAGGCACTTTAGTTCACTGAGCTATCTGGCCAGTCCTCCTCAAATTATTCTGTTGTTTCAAAAATATTTCAATATTTTCATGCTAACTTGTTGTGTTTACACCACAGATTTTCTTAGTTTATTGAAGTTTATTGAAAAGGTAGCATTGTGCTATTTCTTTCCCTTGAGTCTTTTTTATCTAAGACTTGTACTCTGAGCAACATTTTGGTCATTCTTTTAAGATCGTGGTGCACAGTGTTTTAGCTATTGTCATCCTTTAACCATTTTATTATGAAACTCTATTTTTATACAATAAAGGGCACGTTTTATATTTTTGCTATTAATACCTATTTGTAGTATGTTTAAAAATTTGGCTAGTGATGAAAACATATTAGTGGGGAAGATATCTTAATGTTCCCATTTGTTCTAGCTTGAAATGTAACATTCTCTATTTCATCTTTTAATCTCATGCTTACTTCAGCAAAAGAAAGCTTTTTTACACATTTAGTATAGGGTTTAGAGGGTCTTACCACACAAATCAGACGCATAGTGATCTGCCTGTGCTCATCCTCCCAAGAGCTGGGATTACAGGTGTGTGCCACCCTGTCAAGTCTCAGTGTGCTCCAGGGTCAGGGCATCACATGCTGGTTATCCAACCGTGGCCTCTGTGCTCTGCCAAAGCAGGTGCTTTAGTTCGCTGAGCTACCTGGCCTGCCCCAAAATAAGGTTTTAGGTAATAGTTGAGTGCAAAATAACATCCATGAAGGGTTGGAGAGATAGCTCAGTAGAATAATCACTTGCTTGGCCCGCACAAAGTCCTGAGTTCAATCCCCAGTACCTAAAAAAAAATAAAAAAAATAAAATAAAAAAAAAATAAATTCCATGAGGTGACTGCTGTATACTGCTTTTTATTTTATTTTATTTTATTTTAAGGAAGGGTCTAAGTGTATTTAAGGTCTCACAACTAGATCGAACTTGTAGTGAACCACCTGTTTACAACCTCCCAAGTCCTGAGATTACAGGCCTGCGCCACCACGCCCAGTCTCAACTGTGGTCTCAGCATGCCCCAGGGGCAGAGCTGACTCAGTAGGCCTGGGGATCAAACTGCTGGGCCCTGCACCTGCTTGCAGGGCCTTCAATCTGCTGAGCTATTTGGCCGGCCCAACTGCTGTATACTCCTGATAAGCTGCTTTTTGTGTAGCCTACTGTTTTGGCTCGAATGAGTCCCTAAACTTCAAACATTGTCCTTCAGAGGGGTGGTGCTGAGAGGTGAGGGGATCCATGAATGAGACGATGCCGTAGAAGCTCCTCTCCAGATGGTGGCTGCTGCATCTTGGGCCTCCCAGCCTTCAGAGCCATAAAGAGTAACTCAGTGCTCTTTAAAAATTACCAGGTCTGGATAGTCTATAAGATAATACTCTATATATGTGTTGGAAAACAGGTGTCTATTAAAGTGCTATTTGTAAAAAAACTTAAATTAGTTATAGCAATGCTATCAGGGTTTAAAATAAGCCAGAACAGTTTCTCACTTTCATAAAATATAAATTCCCCTCTAGAAACACCCAAACATTCTATTCTTTCTAAATTTTACCTGATCCAGCTGGGCGTGGTGGCGCACGCCTATAATACCAGCACTTGGGAGGCTGAGACAGGAGGATCAGTGTGAGTTTGAGACCAACCTGGGCTACAAAAGTGAGCTCAAGGCCAGCCTAAACTGCACAGCGAGACCCTGTCTCAAAAGAAAAAAAAAAAAAAGGCAAAAAAATAAATTTTACCTGATCCCCTAGGTGTCTGAGTTTTTCAGCACATTCTATTCTTTACTGTACCAATTTCACAGAGGATGGATTCCTCAGACCCAGAGAAATCCCATCCTTTGCTGTTCCAAATTTTCTTCTCTGAATATAAAGAAAAGAAGTCTGGATATCATTTATAATCACTCAGATCTTATCATGGCTCAGGACATTCATTTGTTCATTCATTCAACAGATGTGCTACTATGTACTAGACACTGTTCTAGTTGCTAAAGATAGGGTAATGAATAAGGAAGACAACGCCCCCTTTAGATGCTTCTCGGGTTTCAGCTTGGCAGATCCCATGGACAGAAGAGAAGGCAGGGAAGGGACAATGAGTGAAAGTCCAGGAAGTGCTGCTTCCCAGAGGAGATGAGCTCTATGGGATAGGTGACACTGAGTAGATCTTAAAGAAGAAAAGGTCACATTGTTATGTGGTGGGGGGATAGACTGAAGGAGACCAAGGTACCAACAAGGAGATTAATGGGGTTGCTGTTGGGGAGAACAAGTGACACAAAGGAGTGTCAAAGGTGGTGAAGGTGATGTGAGGTTTTAGGTTCTGGGCATTCTTCTAAGGCAAAGTATATGATTTAGCTGTGCATTATCTTAACAGAATACTTGAAACTATTAATTTGTAAAGACAGAATAATTTATTTAGCTTCTGATTCTTGATATTCTAGTCCACTAGTGGCAAACTGACAGCATGTGTGTGGCACAGCTGCTTGATTTTTTTTTTTGACAATAATTAATACATTGCATATGGTTGTCTTTGTCATAGTTGTTCAGAGTGTAAGGTGCAGACATGATTTCTTGTCTAAACATCCTTAGTACAGATCTTTCTTTTCATTGCACAAAGAGAAAGTAGCTATATATATAGTCCAATAGACCATAACAGTAGTGGATTATCAGCTCATCTGCATTATCAGAAGCTGTTGACTTGAGCCTTTTACAACTTAGCATATTACTATGGCTTTCCTTTTTATACCTCGTAGTTAGACGTTTCTGCTGGATGGCTAAGTCCAAGATAAAGCAAGGCCTATATAACAAAAAAATGTAGCTTTTGTATCTGACAAGGACAGTCAGGTCCCCTCAGGGTTTACCCTGAAACCATGTACTGCAGTTTGTAGAACTTTTGTCAGTGTCAGCCACCTGGATGCATCATGACCATTGGCTTGACCAATTTGCTATCTGTGAGAGCCTGAGAGAATGTTTTCTCTCTAGGCAACTGTGCTTAGGAGCACTGTACATCACTGATCGCTTTCCTCTGTGGTCCAATAATCTCCTTGAACAGGAAATTTGGGACTCCACTGAGTTATAAGCTGTTACAGTACAAGTCCTTTTATGTCCTGTGTCCTCAAATGATCTTGTAGGGCTAGAGCCCAAATACAGGTTATTATAGTATCCCTTCTTTTTCTTTAATTATTTGGACTGCCAAATTAAGTTGTTAACCCTCCAGAAGATAAGCTTAATGATATTATTTCCTATAACATAGACACTTGAGCTTAGCATCATTATCTTTCTGAATATCACATACCTTAGACATAACATGAAACAGATATTTTCCATCAATTGTTGATATTCTAAACTTTAAATCCCCATAGAATGTGAAAAAAACAATTGCACATTGTTACACAGAGAGTTAGAAACTTAACACCTATCATTCTGGTCTTCTAATTAGGCACTACTTCTAATGTCATATCAGTTATTGCCACTCTCTCTCTCAAGTAAATGTTTGCTGAAAAAGAAAGAAAGAAAGAAAGAAAGAAAGGAAGAAAGAAAGAAAGAAAGAAAGAAAGAAAGAAAGAAAGAAAGAAAGGAGATAATAAAAGAGAATATGAGACAAGGAAAAAAGGCCATAGAAATGCACTGCTACAATTTTATAAATGGTTAAGTTCCTAAATCTCTGAGCACAGCTGCTTGTTGGCCCTGGAAATTCTGAGAAGTTTGCCACCACTGTTCTAGCCTAATCCTGGATGGCAGCTTGCCTTGGGCTTCTGGTGAGGACCCCCAAAGGCAATGGCAGGAAGCATGTAGGGGAGCAAAGTACTGACATCACCAGCCAGGAGGAAAAGAGACAAAAGGGTCCCATGTCCCCTTTTGTAGGGAACCACAAATTATAAACTGAGTCTAGAGAATATCCAAGGCTGTCTGTCCTTGTCCTGCCCTTTGAGCCATATTTGTTTGATTTCAGGCTTGTGTGTGTGTGTGTGTGTGTGTGTGTGTGTGTGTGTGTGTGTGTGTGACAGAGAGAGAGAGAGAGAGAGAGAGAGAGAGAGAGAGAGAGAGAGAGAGATGCCAGGATCAAACTCAGGACCTTGCTCTTGCCAGGCAGGGGCTTATGCTGCTGAGCTATCTCCCTGGCCCTGAGCCTGATTTGAATGAGGAAATTCCCTCCTTTCTGCTGGTCACAGCTGAAAATCCTAGGGCTAGTGATGCCCTGAGAAGGACAGTAAGTCACCTGGGGAAACTATATATATATATAGTTTCCCATATTGTCCCCTGTCTTGCCCTTGCCAGATTGCCTTGTTCTCTGTGTAACCCACCATATTTCCCATTACTGTTCCCGGAAACACCCACTGCCCTTCAACATTGTCCTTGATACCAAAGTAATCGATAAATACTAAGGTTCTGGCTGCTTCCTGGTCTTTTGTTCCCCAGAAAAACAGGTCATCTTAGATCCCTGCTGCATCACTATTTTGTTTTGATTTGTTTTATTTTTTGTAGTACTGGGGATCAAACTCAGGACCTTGTGCAGTGAGTGGTACTTACACAGCATGGCTATTTTATTTTTTACTCTTCCTTCTCACTGTGCACCATAACACCTGAGAGGAGATTGGAGCCCACTGCAGGGATCTCTGATACCCTTTCAGGGCACACTCCCAATGGCATAATGATTTCTTATAAAGCATTGCTTAAAAGTCCACAGCACCTCCCAGTAGGGCCATGCTGAGGACCAAGGCTTTATGCAAGGACCTTTGTGGGACACTACCTATTTTCAAACCATAGCACAGAGCAGAATTTGCTGATAGGTGGATATGGGAGTAAGAGAGTAGAGGCAACATTCATCACTAGTTTCTCATCTGAAAATCTGAGTGATTAGAGCTGCTATGTCCTGGCATAAAAAAGGTTAAAGAGGAGGTAGAGGGTAGGGAAAAAAAAGAGTTTAACTTGGCATATATCAATTTTTAAGGGCCAGCCAGATATCTCAGTGGACTAAAGTACCTGCTCAGGAGAGCCTGGAGGCCTGGGTTCTCTCCCTAGTGTGCCATGCTGGCCCCAACCCCAGGGTGTGCTGAGACAGTGATTGAGACTGGACTTGGTGGCACACACCTATAATCCCAGTGCTTGATTGGCTGAAAACAGGAAGATCGCCAGGAGTCCAATAGACATAGTGAGACCCTGTACTAAGAAAAAAAAAAAATTCTAGACAATTTTTAGGTGATTGATAAATATCTAAATAAAAGTAGCTTGGATATTAAATATGCTAATTGAGGAAAGAAGACAGAAGAACTGGAAATAAACTTGAGTATGCCAAAGCAAAAGACTAAATGAGATGACCAAAGAAATTATGATAAAGAAAGTACTAAGTGTAAGGACAGAGCCTAGGACATGCCAATGCTTGTAGATGGAGAGCATTTGCAGCATCAGCCAAAAGAGAATGAGAAGCCTAAGGAAGGAGACAAGCAAGGAAAAGCAGTGTCCCATGGGCCAAACTTTATCAAGACAGAGGTGTGTAACCTGTGAGGTTTGGAGGAGACCAGCAGAGACCACCAGGCTTGAGTGAAGGCAACAAGACACAGCATTTATTGTGCCTGAGTATAGGCAGACAGAGAGAGTGTTAAGATCTTCTCTGAACAGAGGAGTGGACAGAAGAAGGCCAAGGACATTAGATGGGAAGATCCCTGTAAGCACCTGTGGTCAAAGTCCTCTGGCAGGGCCAGGGAGATAGCTCAGTGACATAAGCACCTGCCTGACAAGCACAAGGTCCTGAGTTCGAACCCTGTACCAGAAACAAACAAAAGTTCTCTGGCTGTCTTACACCTCAATGGGCAGAGTCCTCAAAGTGTCCAGTATAAGTTCTTAGGTGTCCCCAGATAACTCTGGGTGTCCCATGAGCTGGAGGAGTCCCTGTCTTATCTCCTCCATAGCATCCCGTGGCTGCCCCTGAAAGCCTCTGGTGCTGAGCTGAATTACCTGCAGGGAGCAGAGCTGCTGGTAAGTAGGCTGGGGCAGGGCATGTCACTTCCATGGCAGCCTTGCAGGAATGATGGGCCAATACATTACAAATCCGAAAATATATTTTTATTTCCTGAACGGTAGTTTATCTTTCAGTTTTACCCTGAATATTCTTTGATACGGGAATCTCCGAATTTTTCACTGATCTTACCCCACCCTATCCAGGCCCTTTCCATTTCATGATAGTTTCTACCTACATCTTCCCAGAAACCTTGGTCTGGGCCTTTGCAGGAACAAGAAAGATTATGACACAAAGGATAAATGGGAAATTTTTTGAGAAGAATTAAAATATCAGCTCCAAAAGAATCTCTATGTCAGTTTCTACAGAGATGCTTCTCCATTCTCACTCTGTTTTCAAAAAATTTCAGGAATAAAAATCATAGCATTATGAAGCTACTCTTGCCTCCAATGTTACACTTGCATTAGTATGTTGAAAAAATGGATAATATTTCATACTGGACACGTCACTGAATGTGAACATAAAATATTTAGGTTCCTGTTCTGGATCGACCTTAGTTAAACTAAGGCAAAACTAGTACACAAGTAGCCAGGCACAGAGGCACCTGTAATCTCAGCACCGAGGGAGCCTGAGGCAAGATCACTAGTTGAAGTCCCTGCTGGACAACTTATCAAGGCCCTGTGGCAAAATAAAAGGGGCTGGGCATAGAAGCTGGGTGCAAACTGACCTAGGGATGTAATGAGAAATAAAATAGGAAGAGGGCAGCCTTCCACCCCTCCCCCATCCCTGGGGAAGGTCTACAAGGCTGAGGTTTTTGTGGCTGATCTTGCAGCCTAGTCACCCGCCGCTGGGAATGTAGTTCATGTAACTTGTTCTCAGAGCGCGTGACGTTGGATGGGTCACCCTTTCACACGTGACCCCCAGAACTCTCTGCATTTCATACTTCGGGAATTTTTTTATTTTATTTTATTTTTTTTTTTGTCTTTTTGAGACAGGGTCTCGCTATGCAGTTGAGGCTGGCCTTGAGCTCACTTTTGTAGCCCATGCTGGTCTCGAACTCACACCGATCCTCCTGCCTCAGCCTCCCGAGTGCTGAGATTACAGGCGTGAGCCACCACGCCCGGCTACTTCGGGAATTTTTATGAAGACTTCATAACGTAAGCATAACTGATAATTACTGCAACCTCCAGCCTTTCTCCCCTTTCTATGGGATGGGAGATGAGGGCTCGAGTTTTAAGCTTCCAATCAGGGATTGGTTTTTGTGCATCTCAAGTTCTGAAACTATCCAGGAATTCGTGAAGCATCATCTTATCAAAATGAAAGATTCTCTAATCACTGGGTAATTTACAGGACGTAGGAGCTCTTCCCTGAAACCAGACACAAAAATCCAATTTTTCATATCACACAATGTGCACATGACTCTTATTTCTAACAAATCTCTTTATCACAAATTTTCTCTTTGTCTTAAAGTTAACTTTGTCTGGGATCTATGGAATCATGCCAGAGTTCTACTGAGTGGCTGAAGGTCTACTCATTTACTTACAGCCTATCTATATATTTTGAGGTGCCCTCTTGTTGATAGGACCGTTCAATCTTTTCTTTTTTTCTTATGCATTTTAACAATCTTTGCCTTTCAGTTGGAGTTTTTAGTCACTGATGTGGTTAGGTTCAGGGCTACCAGTTTGCTACATTTTCTGTTTGCTTGTTCTCTTTTTTGGCTTTGTCATTTTTCCTTTCTTCCTTTTGAAAGTTACTATTATTAGAATTTTTTTAGAATTCTATTTTGCAACTATGTTGACCTTTGAACTAGTTATATTTGGTTTGTTTCATTAGTCCTTAACAGTTCTTGTCCTTATCAGTCATTTGGCTACCCTTTGTAATAAGATATTTAATCTCTTGTTCACTGAGTTATCCATTTAAGGTTTTTTTTTTTTTAATTTGTAAGACTTCTTTATATATTATAGACTTAAGAGCCTGTCTTAGTTACTTTTTACTAGTTGCTGGGACAAATACCCGACACTCAAAATGAAGGAAGGAAAGGTTTATTTAGCTCACAGTTTGTGGAGGTTTCAGTCCATATTCTGCTGGCCCCATGATGAGTGGAGCAGGGCGGAGAGCATCCAGTTCATGGCGGCAGAACAGCAGCAACAGCTGGAGTCTGTTTCTCTGTATCTCTTTATATTACATTCAGGCTCTCTGCCTTAGCCCCCACCTTAGGCTACACCCATAATCCCAGAAGTACTTCGACCCGTAATCCCATCAGTACTAAGATCCATAATCCCAGGGATCATGGATCAAGTCTCAAACTCTAGAAGTCTCTGCCCAATGACTACATGAGACTTTGCGGGGACAATTAGACATAAACCATAACAGAGCCTCATGAGATATATCCTGTGATCATCTTCTTCTACATATTTTTTTTTTTTATGGCTGGCTCAGCCTGCCCTGGGGGTGTGACTGGCACAGCATGTGGTGCTGGGCATAGAATTGAAGTCCCTGCGGTTGCCTAAGCTTTCCTAAGCAGGCAAATTAGACAGCTGAGCCATCTCCCCAGCCCTACACAATGATTTAATTTCTGTTCTCATAATGGTTTATTTTGGTTAGAAGGAACTTCATTTTTTTGAGCATACTCTAAGCCTTCAATTTCTCATCTCTAAAATAGGATTTACATTAGTATAATCATACAAAGGAGTATTATGAATGTATGTACACTTCCTGGCACTTAGAAAATCTCAATAGAAATTCTCTCTAGTGCCACCCCCTTCTGTCCTAAATCAACTTTCTATTTTCTCTATGTCTGTGTTTCTGACAAATGATATTGCCTAATAGAAAAACTGGAACACATGACCACAATGAACTCTCAGTCTAAATCTGTGAATCTATCTGAAACAGAAAATAGATTACACCTTTGATATTAATGTATTTCCTTGATCAAAATTACAATAAGGGTAACAGTGACTCATCACACGTGCTGGCTGCTTCAGTCTTGTTTATTTAAACTCCAGATGAGGAAGCAATGAGGTTTCATTTTAGTAACTGACACCCAGAGAACGCTATGGCTGCTTGCCCAGTACAACTCATACTAATCTCTCTCCTCTGCCAGCCGATCGGTGAGTCCAGTCAGATGCTTTCCCATTCTCCTGACTGCCTTCTTGATCCTGAGATCTAGCTCTGGACTCTTGGGTCCACCTGGATCTCTGGCTCAACTCAGAAGGCTCTGCTCCTCATCATCTAGCATTGCCTCTTTAAAAAAAAAAAAATGTCTGGTCTTAGAAGAAACTAGAGATTGAGAGGAAAAATCTCTGAGGCAGAGGAATTGAAATAGATTGGGGATAAAAGCTCTGGGACCATCTTCCCTTCTGATTGCCCTGGGAAGGAAGGGCTGAAAGAAGAGATGCTGGGGACAACAGGCTTATGTTCTGCTGTGAATTAGATGAGGAATGTCGAAACTCCCCTGGAGCTCAGTCTGTCTTCCAGCTTCTTTTCTTTTGTGGGAAACTTTAAAGCAAAATTATGTTCATGTGCCTTTATTTATAAATAGACTACTTAAATATACAGTATGTTTTGCTGAATGTGAATAACCATTTTATTGACATAAGGAATCACTGGAATTTTCTGACTAAATACAAGCAAACCTGATCAATCTTTACTGGGAACATGGATTCTTCCTGTGGGCATGTGATATTTAATCATGCAGAGGGTTGAGGTATTGAATTGGGTATAACTCATTTACACGACAGTCTTGAAGATTTTACTATGCTCAGAGTCATCAGAAAGGACCAGGAAAACCACAGGAGAAAGGTCGCTCTGATCATCTGACTCACAGGCTTAGTCCAGCTGTTCATTCTATCTGCCTGGAGTGATTTGCTAAAACCACACGGGCAGTGAGAACTTTCCTGCCATTGCTAGACCTCCTACCTCTGCAGACTCACTGCTCTCTGACTTCATCAGAAGTTCGCGCTGTTAAGAAGTCCCCAGATCTGCTCGGCTTTGAGCTGTATGCTTGTAATTCCAGCTTTGAGGAAGGCTGAGGCAGGAGGACACAGGTTGGAGCCTAAAGAAGTGAGTAGCAATTTAACAAGATCCTGTCTCAAGATTAAAAAAGAGGGAGAAACAGGAGAGGAGGAGGAGAAAAAAAAAGGGGTCGGGGAGAACAACGGACAGCACCTGGCCCTAGCAGGTGCTCCTGAAATAGCTTTCTTTAAGTCTCTGAACTGAAACACTGACCAGAAACAGAACTCAAAGCAGGTGAGAAGGGGGAGGCCATGCCGGGGCTGTGAAAACTCCCAGGTGTCCATGGGAAATCTGAACTCTGTGCCAGAAGGTACAAGGGCCAAGCTCTGCCAAAGGGGCCTCTTCTTCCCTGCTTGAGGAGGCTGGGAGTAGCCACATGGAACCCCTCATCCTATGACTGAGAGGAGTCAGAGATTGTGAGAGAGCAGCTGTGGCGAAGCTATGGTGTGTTATTTGTTGCTCTTTTAAGACAAAAGGTGTTAATTCCTGAATTTGTTTTTCTAAACTAAAACCTCAGTATTCAAGGTGAATTGTAGCGTTGGCACTGTGTGATAAATAAGGGAGTTTGGGGTTGTGGTTTGAGTGCTCATCTCAGAGCATCTCAGAGCATCTCTGGGTCGCTGTCCTAGCACCTCCAGAAGGCAGGACAGTGCAAGGAGTGCTGACCGTGGACAAGGACATCCTGGGCTTGACATAGTAGCTGTGCTACTGGGTGCCACGTATGCATCCTCTGAACATTATTCTGTTCAATTGTATAATAGGCAAGGGAATCTAACTCACAGAATTACTGTAATGCTTGAACATGAGAAATAAAATGCAAAGTAATTATAGCAATAATCACCATTTGTGCAACTACTCCATCCGTTATCCCTATTTCACAGTTAAGAGAGTTGGGCTGAGAGATCTGGTTTCATGGGTAAGACATGGCCATTAGGAGGCATAGAGGACCTAGCACTTCAGGAGGCTGAGGCAGGAGGATGACAAGTTGGACTCCAGCCTGGTCAAGTTAGTGATTTAATGAGACTGTCTCAAAAATAAAAAGGGGTCAGGGTGAGATGTAGTTCATCACAAGGATCCTGGGTATCTTGATTACTCTTCTCTCTTTGCTGGAACAAAAATACGTGACACCCAAAATGAAGGAAAGAAAGGTTTATTTAGCTCTCAGTTTGTGGAGGTTTCAGTCCTTATTCAGCTAGCTCCAAGGCAAAGTAGTACATGGCAGAGGGCAGCAGCTCATGGTGGTGGAAAACAGCAAAACAACAAGAGTGAAAAGACGCAGCAGAAGCAGAGGTCGGCCTCTCTCCTTTCCTTATATTGCCTTCAGACTGTCTGCCCCAGGGCAATGCAAAACTCACATCCTTAATCCCAGCATTGGATCCTGAGTTAATCACAAACTCTAGAAGCCCACCCCAGTGACTACATGAGGCTTTGGGGTGGGGGAGAGGAGGGACATCTAGATACCAATCATAACACTGGGTTTAATTTCCACCACATAGAGAGAGAGAGAGAGAGAGAGAGAGAGAGAGAGAGAGAGAGAGAGAGAGAATAGCAATTGAGTTTCCAAAGCTAGTGTTCTCTTTGCACCAATCTAACGCTGTCCTCTACAATAGAGAAGTACTCAGTAAATATGTATTTGATCTGATTCTTCCACAGAGAGCCAGATAGCATTTCCTTCTCCAAGAACGTAAGCCCAGGTTAGGCACTGGGAGGACCAAAGAGCACAGGTCACCCTGTCGGGGGATTTGGCCTCACCTGCAGGGAGTTACTCTGCCCAAGGTCAGAGGGGCCTAGAAGTAACTTTCATGGCTTCCAGGGTCTCACCTGAGACATAGGCACAATAGTCTGTTTCTGGAGTATTTTGTGGTGACTAATGATGCAGTCATTTTGAAGGGACAATAAAAGAGAAAGGGTATTGCAGAGAACCAGAGAAAGTAAGGGTGAGGTGGTGGGAGATGAGTGTGGGCATTGAGGCGAGGAGTACAAATGTCACCATGGTGGGACAGAGTTGGGCCAGTGGAGGAGGGGTGTGGCGAATTGTGGGTTGGCAAGTCTCCATTCCCACATGGTTTTGATTTACACTGTTCTTTTCAGGGGAAATTAGTAAAGGAGAAGTTAGGTAAAGAACTTCCAGACTTCTTTTTGATAAAGGTTATAAATACATAAATAACCAAAGAGAGAAATGACACCTCTCTGGCACTGGGTAAGTCCTATAAACTCTGCCCCTCATAGTCTGTTCTACTTTGTGACAGGTTCTGGCCCTAGCATGAATTACTAAAATCATTATGGTAGCCATCTAATATGGCTGATGCCCTTAAAACAAAAGCCTATCTTACCAAGACCACCTCCCCCTTCTCCAACTTAGCCCAGCCCGCTGCCTCAGGGAAGACCCCCAATCACCTCCCTCAGGTATATCTGAACATCCCCTCCAAAACCCACCCCTGGCAAAAAAAAAAAAAAAAAAAAAAAAAAAGGCCATAAAAGCCTCAGCCTCCCTTTGTCCCAGTGGAGAGAATTCCTCATCCTTTCCCACATTCTTTTTGGGTCCTCAAAGAAAATAAAGTCCCTCTTCCTTTTTCCTTCTGCCTGTGTCTCTGCTGCACCAAGTACCTATCACTTTGCCACCCTCGGACCTCCTCCAAAGCATCACAGAAATACATGGAAACACTGAGCTGCCCAGGGTAGCTGGAGCATATTTCGGGAAAGCTTTCTGGTGAACCATGGCTCACTGGCTTGGGCATGTCACTCTCTCTGGTCGCTAGCCTCATCACCTGTGAAATGGACTTGGACTGAGCAACCCTAACTTTGTTCTCAGTCCTGAAACATTCTACTTCTTGATTACCACAAGGAGAGAGCCACAACAGGTGCGTGCTTTCTTGGCCTTCTGATATGGGGCAGCAAGTGCTTGGGGAAGTTCTTGGGGACTGGGTTTGTCAGTTGGAGCTGGTCTTAAACTACCCTGCCTGAAATCTTCCTCCTGAATCTCCATCCTTTGGTCCTGGCACTACTGGAGACGTACATTTTGCAATTTGGCTTCTGATCTCCACTAGCTCTTGAGCCTCTGGGAGATTATGGGAAGAAAAAGTAACAACAGGAAAAACCAAGGAGGTGACAGGAGAGGGCAGCGCCTTTCTCATCTCTTAAGGGAACATCATCATATGAGTCCTGGCCAGGTCAGAAGCCAAAAACTGCACTGCTTCAGCTCCCTCCCCATCAAAAGACAGTTGGCCAAGGGATGTTCACTGTTGCCTTCAACATGGATCTCATTTGCTAAGAAGACATCTGAAAGTATTTGGAGACATCTCCCTTGCAAAAACGAGACCAAGAAATGGGAAGGCTCACCCAGAAAGGCAGCACTTCCCGCCCTCAGCACCTGTCTCTCCCTTGCTGAGAGTGCACTGCACTTCTCCAGATGCTCTTGGTTCCCTTTAACATCACCTGATTTTTGGCAAATGAAGCCTAATGTTCAGAATATTGAGACTCACTGTGGTGCACAGCTGAGGAACATATGCTTCTGAAGCAGAGGAACTATCTGTTATGTCGCAACTGCTTCTTTGTTCATGGCTTTGGGAAGGTCACTCAATCCCAGTGGCCTCCTTTGTAAAGTAGCGCTTAACCTCCAGCTCATGAAGCCATACTGAAGACTGAGGAAGACCGTGCCTATGAAACACGTTTGCAATCTTCAGAGTTGATGCCAAGTGTCTGCTGCTGGAGCTATGGAGGAGCCAGGATGATACCTGATCTCCTGGCTTCACATTAACGCCTTTCTTGCACTGCTCCATGTTGGTGGGTGCATGGAGCAGAGGCCATGGCCACCCCCTCTGGCCAGGACCCCATGACTCTGCCCCAAGTGAACCAGTACCTAATGCTTGTAGACCAGTCATTAGCTAACTCACCATCAAAGGATATGTACAGTCACCACCCAGGTGGGTATTTCTGGAGATTTTAAGGTAAAATAAAGCAGCCTAAGAGACATGATTTAAAAAAAATACAGCATATGTTTAAATGTCCTTCAAATACTTTTACAGTCAAAGGCATATTACCATGAGTCTCTCTCAAAATTCTCCCTCAATTTGGATATTGTTCTTGCAGCCTGCTGAAGCAGTTCTGTTTTGCAAGCATTTCTTAGTGTAACACTGCCTTAGTGGTATTGTATGTACCTAGCCCATGGTCTTGCAAAATCAAGAAATGAAGTTACAAACCAAAGGAAGTTAGGAGAATTTTTTTTTTTTTGAGACAGGGTCTCGCTATGCAGTTGAGGCTGGCCTTGAGCTCACTTTTGTAGCCCAGGCTGGTCTTGAACTCACACCAATCCTCCTGCCTCGGCCTCCCGAGTGCTGGGATTACAGGCGTGAGCCACCACACCCGGCAGGAGAATTTTTAATAAAAATAAAAACAAGAATTTTTCTTAAGTTTTTCTGGGTTTCCATAGGGGACCCTGAATAAGTGGCCACTGAAGCTATTTGTCAAAGACAATTTATGTGGCAAGATCACAGTGTGGGTGGCTATGGGTCAAGTGATAATCAACATACAGGATTACAAGTGTCAGTTCCTTAGCTACTATTGATCCAATAAGGGAGCAAGGCATGTAGTAAGGGTATATTGGTGAGCATCTTTAATGTTAGTTTATCTATCATTCTAGGGGCTGGGAAGATAGCTCAGTAAAATAAGTGCTTGCCTGGCAAGTGCAAGGACCTGAGTTCAATCCCCGGTTCTACAAAAATAAATAAATAAAATAAAAATCTATCATTCTAACATAGAACAAAGACATTCCTGGCAAAGGATGAGAGTATGGGTCAAGATGTTCTGGTCCCTCCCACACCTATATATCTGAGGGATTAACTAGGCCCCCTGAACTGGGTAGTGCTGATTACAGTGTAATCTCAAGCTGTTGTTTAACTATAAGTAGGCTCACAGGCCTGGCTGTTACATCTCTATCTTGAGGCTGGCTCCCCTCAAAGCAGTCTCCAGCAGCAATTCTGATGTGTCATACCTTCTGGACCCTCAAGGGTCCAATTTCTCTCTGACTGCCTATTCCTTTCTGTCTAACTTAGATATTTTCAATAATAGCTTTCCTGATATCCTGAATCAATTCAAAACATTTACTTTCCATGGTCATTGTGACCTTGGTGAAGAGCTGCCAGCAGTTGCAGGATACCAGGTCTGGTGAAGGAAGTTGATGAGGACACACTGTAAGTTTTTATGAGCCTGCCTTCCTGTTGCCTAGCACTTAGCAGTGGCATTCACCATGTTTTCTATTTTGTATCATGCTTCACAACGACATTCATAAATGAGGACTTCCAGAACTGCTTCAAAAAGTGGTAAGAATAATAGGTTAAGTATATTGGAAGTGAGAGGAAGTGTTTGCCAAAGAATTACTAACAATATGCCTTTTACTGTAATAACTTTTTAAGGAACTTGAACATTCATCGCATTTTTGTTCACCTCTTGTATGTGGTGAATGTTGAGGAGAGGCATATAAAAAAGAGTAAATACTGGAGCGACGTCCTCAGGGGAAAGGCATTTATCTAGGCCTTGTGGGTTTTCTTACCCTACATGGAAAGAGAAGAGAATGAAATACAAAAGTCACATGAAGCAAAAGGTGAACTGAGGATCAGGAACTGGAGGGAGCCCCAGCAGCCTGTCAGGTGGCAGCAAGGGGGTGGCAGTCTTAGCATCACATCTTTCCATACCATTATATTATCATCTTGGTGCAAGGTCCTAGGTCTTTCTTAGAAAGACTGTGCTCCCTCATGTGATGCTGTCACCATGCCTGTAAAAGGCTATCCCTTGGGCTGAATGGAATCAGCCTTACGCAAACCACTTTGCTACAGTGAAAGGAGCAAGAGTGAAATGGGTGCCGAGGAGGCCAAGGCCACCATTCAGGGCTCTGACTTTGGTGGAAGAGAGGCCATCCAAGGAGGGTATAAGGATGTCATGGGGCCCAGTCCTCTTGTGGCTTTAGGCTGCTGTTCAGAGTCATTCATTCTCTAGCATCTTCTGATCCCACTGGTATGTGGACCCCTCCCTTGGAGCATCCTCAAAGCACCTATTACTTCTCTTTCTATAACACTCATAGTTACTTAATGACAATATCCCAGGTTCATGAGTGCAAAGGTTGTAATTGTCTTGTTCCTCAGCTTCTAAACTATGCCTATCATAAATATGGAGCTAAATAAGTTCTTATCAAAGGAAGAATGGGGCTGTGGAGATAGCTCAGTAGCACAAGAACTTGCCTGGCAAGCACAAAGTCCTGAGTTTGATCCCCAGTACCAAAAAGAAGAAAGAAAGAAAGAAAGAAAGAAAGAAAGAAAGAAAGAAAGAAAGAAAGAAAAAGAGTCAACACAGAAAGGAAACCTCATTTTGGCCTTGGATAGCAGAAACCTTGTTTCTGAAATTCTTTTCATACTCATCTGGGAAGAAGAAATGAAACTAGTTAGAATTCATCAAACCTGGCCTGTGTTCTCTAGTCTACATTTAAAAAGTGACAGGGAGTTGCTTTTTAAAAAACTATTCCTCTTTTTACTTTCAAGATCTACTTCAGTACAATATGCTACATCTAGCTTGCACCAGAAATTTGCACTGTGTGATCTTCCAGTTTTGTTCTAACAAGGAATTATCCACTTGGGACATGTTCTTGAACTCCCACACAAGTCACATATCATGGCATCTGCCCCAAGAAAATAACAGTTTTCACAGTTGACTGTGAAAGAAGCAAAGAATAACTACTTGTAGCTTGAAAGCATGCACACTGAAGCCACATTTTTTTTATTCTTGTCACCTAAGTACCCATGACAGTTGAAAATGTGGTTTGTTCCCCCCCAAAGGTATGTATGGTAAAAAGTTCATCCTGATTGTGGTGGTATAGATGTACGTGGTGGAAACTTTAAAAGGTGGGCCTGCTGGAAGGTATCAAGCATGGGGTCACTACCCTGAGAAGAAATTAATGGTTTTCTCTAAAACCTAATGTGAAAATAAAATTACTTGATGGTACCCAACTCCAAGAATTGTACTCACATGAAAGCTTAATCTTTACTTGACTTTAAAATACTCATCCTTTCCATCTCTGTCTTTGAAGTGAAAGAATGTGTGGATTAATGATTCAAAATTCAAAATGAATTTCACTTTGTCTAAAGCATTAACAGGGACTTCTTGACATCCTTGACGTAGCTACAGAGAAGTCAACTTAAAAGCATCCCAGTCTTAATATTAGAGAAGGAGAGCAGCTTTTATAAAATACCACATTACTTAATCTATTTGATCAGGCTTGAGATATCTAAAGTATACATGTACTGATTGATAAATTATAGGGGGAAATGCTTAAGAATTGGAATTACCTCCTATAGTATATCTCTCTGGGAAAAGAAAGCAGTACTTTTGGAGATAAAATTGGCAAAAAGTTAGTAGAGACCTCAGATCAAAGGAGTACTCAACATGTGGTAGGATTTGACAAGGTGAAATTCCCTTACTCTGGGACACTGGTAGCACAGCCTGTGCTTGAGGGACGGTCACTGGAGGACATGAAGGGGAAAATGGGGTGCAGCAATGCCTGAGAACGTTTGATTTGGCTCCTGAGCCCCACAAGGGTATGGAGTGAGGGGAAGAGCCAGAGCTGATGCAGAGGCTATGATGCTTCAAACAGCCAAAGGAAAGGGTCTAGGCCCCAGCACCGGAGTGGCATTGAGTAACTCTCCAGTCACAACCTACTTACTGGCTGTGTGCTCTTGGGTACATTTCTTGATCATTCTTAAGATGCTTTCTCATGAAGTTAGGAGGTAGCAAGCTGGTAAGTGCTGCAGCACCTTCCTGGTAAGTGCAAAGTTTTGAGTTTGACACCTGGTAAACCACTCCCCCCAAAAAAGCATATTTGCACGTAAGTGACAAATTCTCAGTTCTGCCACTGGAACATTTTGTGATGATGTGTGTGAGGTTAGATTCCATCTAGAGTTTATAAACTTTATATCAATAGGAAGAATTAGAGCTACAAATTTAGAGGAGAAGCAAAAATCACTCAATTAGGAAGAGGAGTGAAAGAAAGGGATAGATGGCCACCTGGTCAGAGTAAGGTAGGAGGCCCAGAGCTTGTACTCATGGAACTTTCTTCTCAGCCTCTCTTATTATATGGAAAATAAGGGACTCTCCCTCTTGGGAGTTGTTATAACCTGACTGGCTATTTTAGGCTCTGAAACCCCTGATTCGCCACTGGCCCTTTCCGTTGCCCACCTATGTATTCTTGGATAAACTTTCCTTGGTCTCATTGTTTTGTCAATGTATCTGCATTATAGCAGAACCTCACATTCAAGGCCAACTTAGCAAACAATGGTTTACGTGTACGTGCATGTTAGTGTGTAAATACAGTGAGAAAATAATACATATCCATATATGAGTGTGTGAATGTCCAGATATGAATATATGTTTTACATAGGTGTATACTTTATACTAAGTGAATTTTTTATATTATAGACCCTTCCCCAATTTATTTTTTTCTGTATACAACTAGAAAAGGAAATGACTGAATTATGGTTTTGGCTTCAGCTGCTTTTCAGTTCTGCTTCTTTGTATTGTTCTCTCTAGCAGGGGCTAACTTCCGTCAGGAACCTTGCTAAGGCCCTTATCTTTCCTTGCTGCAGTTTTCTACAAGGAATGCAAAGTTATGGTCTGTTTCCTGAAGCTGACAAAACTGGCAAACACATGTTTGTTGTTCTTCCTGGCCAGATGCAGGGCTGGGCTGGTGGAGTTAGGCGTGTCAGTCAACAGTAAGGTGCTGCTCCAGGTCCCCATGCTTGGGAAGGTTCTCCCATGGTGTGGAAGTGGACTCCATAAGTCCTCCTATGATGGTGTGGAAGTGGACCCTGCCCCAAAATAGAACATCAGCCAATCTGAATCCCCCTCGTCAAGTATATTCCCTTCAGTTTCTCAAGTTGGAATCCTTTCCTATTTTTCTTATTCTCATGTGTGATGGGCTGAGCTGGTCTTTGTCAGCAGTTCCTTCTGAAATCTCTTAGCAGTTTGTCTTACTTTCTAATTGCATTGTGTGCCATACAATAAGCCCCTGACTCATAAAGAAATTCTTTTCTAGGACAACATTCTGAAGTCGGATTTCTTCCTAGTCTGACACGGTGCATCTTATATACCTTTGACACAAATATACAATATAAAGCATAGATGCACACAAACAAAAAAATACTGTAAATAAACTATTTTTACTTTGAAGCACAGTAAGCACACAGCAGCACAGCTGCGACAATGCTTGGCAGACCTGAGAGTCGCTTCTGCCATTTGTTTACATCTACAAGTGTTTGTTATTCCAAGTCTAGTCTTAACTGAAAAATGTCACAACTCAGGCATTTACCGCAAATGAACAGATAACTAAAAATAATAAAGAAGAAGTGAGGTGTAGTCCAGGGTGAAAGTTGAGGTTTCAATCCCAGTACCACACACGCCTCCCAAATAAAGTCAACTGATGCATTATGCAAAAAGCAGAAGCGGGGGAAGGGGGTTTGGAAGCAGAAGCGAAAATAACTTTGGGGTTTGTCCTTTTAATCTAAGAATTTAATTTTATTTGCCTTTTTCATGACCCCTGAATGAGCTCTGTCTCAGTTCTTCAGTTTTTTCATCTATGTAAAATGTACATTAAAGTTCAACCTTGAGGGTACTTTTGTAGGCTTTGCCAGTTACTGATTAGTCTGTCACGTTCTTAACCTATAAGATGGGGATATAAAAAATTATTCCTCCAAGGGTCATTTTAAGAGTTGATCAGAGTAAGAGCTTTAAAACTGTTGGTCCCAATCTAAAGTCTATCACTGATCTGTGCTATCCCCATAATTTGCCACTAACGTGTAGAAGAGGACTCATTCCTCATACCTGTGATGTTACTCTTTCCTATGACTGAGATAAAACACCTGGTGCTCAAACTTTAAAGGAAGAGTTTTGTTTGGCTTATAGTGTCAATGGGTTCAGTCCATGGTAGGCCATCCCCAAGGCAGAAAGTGCATGGGGGTACAGTCTAGTAAAAGAAATCCACTCACATCATGACATCCAGGAAGCAGAGAGAGAGAAGGCAGAGCTTGGGGATGAAAATACACACTTGTAGCTTATGAACTCCCCTTCCCTGCCATGACCCACCCTTTCCAACTAGGCCCTACTTGGTAGACATTTTGGATCTAAAACATAACACTTGTTCTTTAGAACACTCAACTGGCCACTTCCAGCAATTTGTTCAATAGTCACGTTTAACTATTTTTCACCTGGAGCCACATAAACACTGATAACTGCTTGAAAATTATGCTTTCTGGGGTGGGCCAAGATTGTGATAAAACAAAAACTTTTCATGGAAGTCAAATCCTATTATGATACTTGATAGTCTGCAATGAGTATCATGATTGAGCTTGGATGCAGTGCAGGGATCCCTGTCATTTACTCTTTTCCTATCCACTTGGACATGCTGAACTGCAAGTAAATAAGAAGCTGATTTGATGACTTTGAATCTACCCCAGTAGTCATCAAAACGTGAATCATTCTAAGATGTCTCAGATATTATTATCATTAAGAATGTGTTATTCACCTCCTCCTTTCCTGATCTATTCCTACAAAAGTCTGTCTCCAAGTCAAGCAGTCTGTTTTCATCAGTGTCATGTTCAACTTTCTCTAGAGCAGTCTTAGTCCTCAGGAGGCTGAGACAATCACATTCTCTCTTTCCTCCTTTCAGGATCCTGTCTAGGATGGAGCTGGGCTTTCTGGGCTACCTCAGTGTGGTCTTTTCAGCCAGAAGTCTCTGGGAACAGGGTGGAATCATCTGCAGTCACCTCTTATAGACAAGAGGGTTCTGATCTCAGTGTTTTCATGGGAGTGAGGTTCAGAAGGCCTTCCCAGAGATTGCTCACTTTGAACCTCGAGGATTTCTCAGGATCTTCCCATAATGTATAGGGAAAGGTGAGTAACTGGTGGCAAGGACAGACACTCAGGCTAATGGTTTTCTATTTCCACAGTGTCAGCAGCCTCTGAAGCCTTCCAGGAGCTAGTTGGGGCCATTGACGGATCTGTGACCTTCTCTGTGAATTTCACAGTGCAGCAAGTTGACAGTATTGTCTGGACTTTCAACGAAACCAGTCTTGTCACTGTAGAGCCAGCTAACGGAGACAAACAGACCACTTTCATAATAACACAGAAACGGAACAAGCACAGGATAGCTTTCCAAGATGGAGGCTACTCTCTGAGATTCAGCCAACTGAAGAAGAATGACTCTGGCATCTACTCTGTGGTGGTACACAGTTCAGACTCCCCAGATCCCCTCACCCAGAAGTATAGGCTGCATGTCTATGGTGAGCAGAATCAATCCTCATGGTCCTCTTATGTGAGCAGAATCAGCTCACATGGTTGGTGGCTACCCTGGTGAGAGGGATGGTCTCCCCGACACACAGGCTGTTCAAGCACAGCCTGGATGAACACTTGGCAGTAACGTGGGGGAGGGAGCTCTTGCATGAGTGCAGGAGATGTAGCTGACCCCTGAGGTCCCTGCCTTCTCAGATTCTGTCATAGACTCTACGGTATATTAAATGGCCAACAGAGTGTGGCAGTGACAGTCACACAGATCTAAGTAAAATTCTGGATTTTATACTTAGGATGTGTGGGCCTCGGTCAAGTCACTTAACTCCTTTGAGAATTAGTTTCCATACCTGTGAAGGGGAGGAAAATGATAACTACCTTAGAAAGCCAATGGAACCTAAGCATCAATTGCAAACCTTTTCTCCTATAGATCTGATCAGTGTTATCATCATCATTTTTGCTCTATTGTTATATGGACAAGGACACTTGGACAGAGATGAAAATTCTGTTCTGAATTATATCTTCCTTTTTCATTTTGGAACTTCTCAAGGAGATTCAGGCCCAAGGTGTCCCAGGATAATTCAAAGAAAGGAGAACTAGAGGAATATTTTCCATTCTTGGCTATACTTTCTCTTCACAGAACGCCTATCAAAGCCCAGAGTTACCATAAGTCTACAGAGCCATAAGAATGGCACCTGTATAACCAACCTGACGTGTTCCATGGAACAGGGAGGAGAGGATGTGACTTACAGCTGGAAGGCCTTGGGCCAGGCAACCAATGAGTCTCATGATGGCTCCATCCTCCCGATCTCTTGGACTCTTGGGGGACGTGACACGACCTTCATCTGCATGGCCAAGAATCCTGTCAGCAGCAATTTTTCAAGCCCCATCCTTGCCCAGATGCTCTGTAAAGGTGACTGTCCCCTCTTTCCAGGAGCTCTAGTCCATGTAACTATCCCTTCTTCAGCTCCTAAGTCCCAGGGAAATAGGCTCCGGGGCCTGGGAAGTGTCCATGCTGGGAGGAAAGTGGCAGTAGGTGCCCCCCAAATTGGCTCACTTTTCCTGACTCTTCTTCCTTCCTGACACTTCTGTCTATTCTTCTTTCCTTAAAGAAGCTGCTGAGAACTCAGTTTATCCCCTGAGTCTGTTGATGATCATCCTGGCAGGCCTCCTTGTACCCGCGACATTTGGTTTGGTTGTGTGGACAAACAGAAGAAGAGGTAGAGCTGGTATGCCTTTTTTGCTGTCATTCTTTCTTACCATCACTTGTGGGTTTTCTCCCACCTCACAACATGTGGTGAGCCTTATGTAAGGCTTGGCACTGAGAATACAGATGGAGAAATCATAATCTGGGGTGCAAGGGGGAGACCTGAACACTGAAAACACTCAAAGCACGTGTGACCTTCTCTGCTTCCCACTGTGGTCACATTGGTCCCAAGACAGGGAGTGAAGTGGGCCCATTTAATCTTGATTTATCTAGGATTTTCCCCAGGCTTAACACTAAACGTGCCCAAAACCCTTCAGTTGCAGTGTCGCTAAGGTGGCTATGACCTGCAGTGGGCTGTCCATGTGAGACAGGTGATAGTCGAGCAGGGGTGGTGAGTGGTGGGACAGGCAGGCTTTGATTCTCCCTCTCTGTGGTTTTAGAGCCTATCAAAAGCAAGTGTAAACTGGACACCCACCAGGAAATTCCTAGCTTTCAGGTCTTTTCTGCAGAGAACACGGAGTACGACACAGTCCCCCACATTCAGGTGAGTGCTTCTCCAGCTTTCTTAGGACCTATTCCATCTTTTGGAGGCTCTCTTTGTTTTATGTGAGAGTTTTCCATGCTGTGGGTAACACTGAAATTAACAGGAAGACTAGATTACAGAGCTTTGAAAACCCAGTGTACCTACATCTCCCCTCTACATCTCCCCTGAGTCTTTATGGATTCACCTTCTTGCGGAAGTTGGCAGCCTCTAAAGCTCTGGTTCTAGCTAACAACACTCACACTGCGAACGTTATGTGACTCACGTTTTCCCTCCTGTAGTTCTCGGCTACCTCTCTAGAGGGCCAGTTCCTTTTGCATAGAGGTGGGTGGAGAACTGTGACTTTGACACAGTGTTTGAGTAATGCCGTCAAAGAACTGTTTGTTCATGACTCCTCTTGCCCTACGGTGACTCAGAACCATCAAGTGAAGAGCCAGAGGGCTTATATCACTTTGGACCTCCACTCAACTTAGGAAGGACCTTTCTTCCTAAGTTTCCACTTTACTGAGTTGAAGTGAACACAGCAGAATTAAAACTGAAAAATAAAGTCATGAAATAACGTTTAGAGAAACCCTAATAACAAAAGATGACTTGGAAACAAAGTAAGTAGACAGCTTCAAACAATCCCCCAGGACTACTCACTGTAGCCCAAACTGGGAAGGTTTTTGGATAACACTGAGCCCTTTTCCACAGTGACCCGTTTAATGAAGACATTATACTAGACCTTCAAACCCCCAATTTGGCTTTAGCTTTTGGTGTCTCTTGATCAGAAGTATCTTCTGTATCTACAGGTCCCTACACTGATCTCTTCTGAAGAGGAAATACTATCTTTCCCCTTTAAAGTCAGTATTTTCAGAGCTCCTTCCTTCCTCTTAGTGGGACTTCTTTGTGTTCCACTTAAACGACTTAAGTCAAACTTTATCAGTCACTGCCATGTGTTTGGTTTCTCTGTTCAGAACACACTCCAAAGAGGCTGCAGGGCCACCCTACATGTTCAGGAATAAACTTTACCACCTAGGACATTTTTCTCTAGTGGGGAAGGAGATTTTGTAATCACCCTAGTGCTTTGTTCTGTCTGTGAACATCAGGCATCCTTACTGGTTTTTCCAACAACCTCTTGACTATTGAAAAAATTTCTCTACAACATTATCACTCATTTCAAATTATCTTTCAGTCCCCTTGTTATTATAGCTCATGAGATTTATATCATATATATATATATATATATATATATAAATTCATGTGAACATAACATAAAAATAATGCAGTGAACACAGAAATTAACAGTAAACATGAATACAAATAATTCCATGACTTCTTAAAATAATTCATTAACAATTATTTTAATGGAAGTTCTGACTACCATCTTTATCCTAGAATGATTTTTTCCTTCTCTCCAGCTCCCTATGTATTTGTTTTTCCCTCCCCAAAATTCTGGATGTCTCTCTGTTGTTGTCCATGTGATTCAATGGGCAGGTAATAATTTCTTGTATTTATTGTTCGTTTTTCAATAGAAAAATTATCCAAGAGAAGACCCAAGCACTCTTTATTCCACTGTGCAAATACCAAAAAAGGTAAGAAGTTTTTAGAGCCAAGTATCATCTCTTAATTGTCCCATCCCTTTTTACTGCTCAACGTTTACACTGAAATTTCTTGGGTTTCAGAAATCTCATATTCTCTGGCATTAAAGGGGACCCCATTTCCTTTGCTTAGGAAATGAGCAAATACAGAGAATAGAAGAGAATCGTTGGAACAGTAGAGTAGGAGAAACATTCTAAACAGAAATAGCAGAGAAGGATGAAGAGAAAGGACGTGGCTCAGGCTATAGCTGGCAAGAAAAAGATGTGTAAGAAAGAGACACTATCTGGCTACTGGAGCTAGAGTGAGAGATTTCCCCTGCTGTTCCTCGTTCTCACTATGTTAAATTTGATCTGCACACTCCCTATAATCAAACTATTAAGGTGGCAAGATTTCAGGCTCATTTTTAAACAGATTTTCCCTTGTTGAGGCAATAGTGCCTTTTTGTCTCCTTATACTTCCTCTTCAAAACAGAATAGAAAAGATAGGCACTCTGAAAAACAGTATTCTAGTGATTGAAACAGTTGGCTGCTAATAGTCATCACAAAGAATATTCAGTCCATTAGCCATTCAACAAGATGGGTTAGGACTGGGGAGATAGCTCAGTGGCACAAGTGCCTGCCTGGCAAGTGCAAGGTTCTGAGTTCGATCCCCAGTCCTGAAAAAAAAAAAAAAAAAAAGATGGGTTAAACCTTCTCCAAGCTAGAAATGATTACCAGAAAGCTGAGTGGAGGGTCTGCTGGAGTAACCTCAGATATAAGAAAATCTGAGATCCAGGAAGGTCCCGAGTCATGCTAACTCTGGTGTTGTTTCCTCGTCTCTGTGTACAGGTGGAGAATCCCCACTCACCAGACACACTGACGCAGTTTGGCTATGAGAACATCATCTGAACACCAGTGTGTTCTTTCAAATCTCAGAGGGACATAAAAGAATTCCTTGGTGATAAACTTCAAGAAAAATCAAGTGCTGGGTAGGATGTGGTACAGCACGGTCACCTCAGCACTCAGCAGGCTAAAGCGGAATGGTCTCGGGTTCAACACCAACATTGACAGCACAGTGAAGCTGTGTTCTGTCCAAAGGGACATTTTTTATTGCTGCCATCTCCTATGAGTACCAGACTCCAGCTTTATCATCCTCTCAGTGCAAACTCACATCAAATTTCCAAGGAGTTTCCAGCTCTCAGTCTTGGACTGGCACTACTTTCTGATCTCCCTTGTTACATGGCTTCCAGATTCTTATTTTTTTTTTTTTTTTTTTTTTTTGAGACAGGGTCTCACTGTGCAGTTCAGGCTGGCTTTGAGCTCACTTTTGTAGCCCAGGCTGGTCTCGAGCTCACAACGATCCTCCTGCCTCACAGATTCTTGAGTTGAGCAGCTCCTGGATCCCTTAGTCCTCTCTCCGCCATGCACATGACCACTATGGGCTCCCTGCCTCAGAACTTATAAACATGTCAGATATATATATAGATATATCTGACATATGTGTGTATATATACATCCATTATATATATCCATTATATATATATATATATATATATATATATATATATATATATATATATCCATGTAACTATACATCTAATAGAAAATTTTAATGAACAGCTCTCTTAATTACAAAGTTGTTCACTCAAATTTTTCAATCAAGTCATCCAAAGAGGAATTTAACTTGATGCCATCTACAATCCACATTGGATTCTTGTGCTATCTATCTGCTACTTCCACAATCTGTTTTTGCTCTAGTTCTTGGATCTAGTTACTAGGTCCTCATCTTCCAAGTTAAAATGCAATGAAATCTGCTAGAAGACTTGGACTCGGGCAGACACCCCAGGCACCAGCCTCAATCCTGGCGGTAGCCACGCCAGCATGGTACTCAGAGCCTCTAACTTGGACTTCATTATTTTCCTTGCCTGAAAATCTTATGCCACATTCCCAGACTCTTGTGTAGGATAGAATTAAATCTCTGTATCAATTCTGATAGCAAAGCCATTTTGACAGTATGATGTTGACAATGCATGTATTAAAAATAGCTTTTCTCGGATGGAGGTAACAACTTCTATTACCTGTTTTCTTGAGGAGTACTGTGAATGGATTCTGAATCTTTTCTAAGGTCTTTTCTGTATGAGATGGTCATACGGGGTTTTTTTGTTCATCCTTACATTTATGTGATATTTAATATTTCTTCATTTGTATATATTGCATCCCCAGTAAAGTCTACTTGATTGATATACTGTCTTTTCAATGGTTTGTCACATTCTGTTTGACTATAACTTTCTGAGGATTTTTGAATCTATGTTCATTAAAGAGACTGGCTTCTTTTCATCTGGATGTAGCCATCAGGTAAGCCAAGATAGGTGCGTACAAGTACATTCAGGAGCTGTGAAGGAAAAAGCAGTCTGATGTGATGCGCTTTCTGCTGTGGGTCCGCTGCTGGCAATACTTCCAGCTCTCTGCGCTCCACAGGGCTCCTCGCCCCACCCGGCTGGACAAAGCTCGAAGACTGGGATACAAGGCTAAACAAGGGTATGTCATATACAGGATTCACGTGTGCCGCGGTGGCCATAAACGTCCAGTTCCTGAGGGAGCAACTTACGGCAAGCCTGTCCATCATGGCGTTAACCAGCTGAAGTTTGCATGAAGCCTTCAGTCTGTTGCTGAGGAGCGAGTTAGACACTACCGTGGAGCTCTGAGAGCTCTAAATTCTTACTGGGTTGGCGAAGATTCCACGTACAAATTCTTTGAGCTTATCCTTATTGATCCATTCCACAAAGCCATTAGGAGAAATCCCAATACCCAGTGGATCACCAAACCAGTCTATAAGCACAGGGAGATGCGTGGGCTGACGTCTGCAGGCCGCAAGAGTCGTGGCCTTGGAAAGGGCCACAAGTTCCACCACACTATTGGGGGTTCTCGCCATGCGGCTTGGAGAAGGCGCAATACTCTCCAGCTCCACCGTTACCGCTAATAATAAGTGATGTTTGTAAAGTTCATAACCTAATAAACAATTTAGGACAGTTCATCTGCTTAAAGGTGTTATTTGTTAACTGGTCTATTGATTCATGAATGTTTTGTCAGATGGAAGTTAAAAGTGCAATAATGTTTGAAAACTATAAGTGATGTGTATCTTTGTTTCTAATAAGATAAGCTTATTTTGTCTTTGCTTTATCTTATTAGGTAGTTAAATGTCAGTATTTGAAACATGCTATGTAGTATAATAGGTGTATAATAAATTCTTTAAAACAGAAAAAAAAGAGACTGGCTTATAGCTTTTTTTCTTTTCTTTCTTTCTTTCTTTCTTTTTGTATTTAGAGAAGGGTCTACAGGGTGTTCAGAGTCACACTACTAGATTAGATTCATAGTGATCCATCTGTTTACTGACTCCCAAGAGCTGGGATTACAATAGCTTTCTTTTTTAGTTGAGTTCAAGCAAGGAATGACTTTCATAATACTTCTTCCCTTTCAATTTCACTAAAGAGCTTGAGAAATACTACTATTAGATCTTCCTTGGAATCCCTGTAAAATTCAGGTAGAATAAAGACTGAATCCATGGACTTCAACAAAGCTATATCCCCAAGACTTTTAAAAAAACATAACTGTGTTTTAAATTTTGAGACAGGGTCCTGCTAAGTCTCCAAATTGTCCAAGTTATATTTGAATTTGGATGCCTCCTGCCTCAGCCTCAGAGAAAGCTGGGGTTACTGGCATGAGCCATTGCCCACCTTTCCGCATTCTGTATATAATGGCAAGTTCATGTTGACACTTGTGTCTAGAAGCAGACATTGGACTAGAAATAAAGGAAAATGGAGAAACTTGCCTGAAGTTTCTGCCTTCAGTCTGATAGTAAAGCTAGGAAAAAAGGCGTATCCATTCTATGTCCCATCTACCTCTGCAGAAAAGGGCACGCCAGGGCTTAAAGCACAAAAAGAATGGGTGCTTTTCTTCTCTGTACAGAATAGAGTAAAAGATACAGCTTTGAAAATGGCTGTGGGTTCAAATTATATGCATAACCCAGTGAGTCCGAATAAGGACTGGAATTACATGAGGCACTATTTTCACATAGGTAAACCCTGGAGGGGCTGCAGTGCAGGGGCCATAGGAAACTAGTGCAAGTGCTTGGCACATGAGACAATTGATTCATGGAAGGTGACAATGTATAAAAAGGCTACAACTTCCCAAAAAGCCAATTTAGGAAAAGAAAAAGAAGCATTAAACTGAAGTATCATCCCTTGAAAGAGAAATGTCTGGTTCACAACACAGAGGAAGAGGATGAGGAAGACAAAAAGGAGAAGGGTGTAAAATAGAAATTTTCTTCCATTAGAAACTGAAAGAACGTAAGAATAATGGCTTATTTTGGTTAAGAATGAGACTGTAAGTCATGTTATCTAAAAAAATATTGTGAGGGAGTTGAACCTTATCTGTCTCCTCTGCTATAAAACTCCACTGCAGCGAGGCAAAATAGAATAAAGAAAGATAGGTAGACAGGAAATCAGAATCCTAAAACATAGTTATCCAAGGTTATCCACATTGGTATTTCTTCACCCTCTCTTTTTTCTTTTTTTCCAGGCCCATCATGCTCAAAACCTTTAAAAATACTCAAGTTCATGATTAAACTAGGTGACAAAATGCAGGCACTTAAATTTAAGATGAACAAACAAATTCAAGACAATTGAACAATGTTTTTAGACAAAGCATCTTAGATCACTCATCCCTAAAGATATCTTCAAGACTACACATGTGAACCAAGCCTCGAAGTACTTGAGTTCTCATACTCTACATTCTGTCTGACTATGTACTTCTTCAACTCTAATGAATCTGTCTATGACACTCACTGAGGGGTCTTGAAATTCCTTTGTCTGTGAAAAATGTCCATAAATTTGCTCTATGGCAGAAGTGAGCTGAAGACCCTCCATGACAGTCCTAGTCCCCACTGAATAATTTCTTTCTTCATGTATTATGAGATTCACATACAAAAATATGCCTCACATTAACTATTTTTAATACCAAAATTTTGTAATTTAACCATGAGTCAAGCCATGGGTGAAATTACTGAAGAGTTGAACTATAATGAGTGAACACAGACATTAAGAATTACTGGCTGGGACTGTCAAGATAGCTCAGCATACTAAAGCTCATGCTTAGGCTAGTGTAGGCAAGCACAGGGACAATAGTTCAATCCCCGGCAACACATGCCCTGACAGGCCTGCCCCCAGGGTGAGTGGAGCCCGCCAGAGTCCAGGTGTAGTGGTATATGCCTGTAATGCTGCTGCTGAGGAGGATGAAAGCAGGAGGATCATCACAAGTTCAACGTGTAATGAGACTCTGCAATGATCAAATGCATGGAAAAAAAGAAAAGACTTACAGGTTATAAAGCAAGAAAATATTATGTCATCACAGGTAAATAGAATGTAAAATTTAATATGCTGTATATAAAGGGTTGTGTAAAAACATATGCATGGAAGAATTTGGAAGAAAATGTCTCAAAAGATTAATGGTTCTTTAGAGAGTGACACTAAATTTGTTTCTTGATCCTAAGGTTAAATGACTTAAATATTTTCTCTGTGTTAATTTTTTCAAAAGCTCTTTAATGAGAAAGGGTGTAAAGTGGAAGAAATTTGAAGCAGATGTTCAGTGAGGAAAAAATGAGGCGCTGCTCACTAAAAGGGTCTGAGAGGAAAGTCTGAAACCCTCAGGTGGAGGGTTTGTGGAGGAGGGCAGAGAGTGCCCCTCTGAGTAAGATGGGGTGGGAGAAGGGAGGGAGCCCCTCACGCAGTGTTCAGAAGAAAAGATAATGGTGTGTGCAGGCGGGGCGGGGGAGAAGGTGGGGAATGGAGACTGCTGGCTATGGAATGCGGATTTCTCCTCTCCTCTTGCCTTAAACCAATAGATGGTTTAAGACCAATAGATCTGGAATCTGAAAATTTAATGAGATCTTTCCCAGTGTTGGCTGCAGAAAGATGCTACTCTACTTCATGAGCTCAACTAGCAACAAAGGAAACCACCAGGCCCACTCTTACAAGTCCCTAGGCAGTGTGGTTTAACATGTGAGCAACAGCGTTAGAGATATGAAACCCTCACACACAGAAAGAAAGTTATTTTTTCCGTGACTTAAACTCAGGACCTTGCACTTGCCAGGCAAGTGTTGTGCTTCGAGTTATCTCCCCAGCCCAAGAAAGTTACATGAAAGTATCATCTTAGGAAGTGCTTGCTCATTTACCCAATTATACATGCATGTATTTGTTTATTTTGCATTACTTAAAGAGCAACACTAAATGGCGACACTATCTTACGCAAAGAGTGCAACAGTGAGAATTGAAACAGAGGTCTCTGCCCTCAGCTATGTACATTTTAATGAGAGAGGCCAAATTACCTTTCAAATAATGTTGCAGTAGTAATGGCTGCTTTGTTTTATCATTAACATTATTATTAATTAATACATTGCATAATGTTGTCTTCATTATAGTTGCTCGGGGTACAGATGCAGATATGATTTCTTGTCTAAAAACCCTTAATACAGACCTTTCTTTGCTTGCACAAAGACAAAGTAATTGTATATATAGTCCAATAGTCCATAAGAGTAGTGGATTGTCAGCTCATCTGGCATTATCGGAAGCTGTTGTCTTGAGCCTTTTACAGTTCAGCACATTAACATGGCTTTTCTTTTCATACCTCATGGTTAGACTTTTCTGCTGGATGGTTAAGACCAAGATAAAGCAAGATCTATGTTACAAAAATTATGTAACTTTTGTATCTGACAAAAATCAGTCAGGTCCCCTCAGGTTTTACCCTGAAACCATGTACTGCAGTTTGCAGAACGTTTGTCATTATCAACCATCTGGATGAATAGGAATGACTGCTCTGCAAGAGAGATGCCACTATGATATCCTACGGTGGGGGAACTTTCTCAGGTTTGGGAGCATGGGCTAGGTATTTCAAAAGTGAAAAAGTTCAAGCTGAAATATAAAGATAAGTAGAAGCTTTTAAAAAGAAATAGAGAAGCTGAATATTCTTTTTAGAAGGCAGAGCCTATAAAAAGGGCTGGTAGTAAGAGGGCCTGAAGGAACACAGGTCTGTGTGGCTGGACCAGAGTAAGTTGTGCTTGTGAAATTTCATTGTGGCATGAGAGAGACTGTAGCGAGAGGAGATTAAAGGCTGAATATGGGTGGACCTCTCGGAAGACTATCACAGTAGCCTACAAGAGGTGGTTATACAAGGGTGGAGGATGAAAATGGAAAGGATGGTTTTAGAGCTACCTAAGGGATATGAAGGTATCTGCATCCGGTGCTAGCTTTTGGTTGTTCACTGACCTGGAAAAGGAGACTGAACAGCTAACCTTTAGCTCCTGCTAGTGGAGCCCAGGGACACGATTATAAAACTTGCTTGTTTCCTTGAAAACAGTACAGCAGCCTTGACCAATTTTCTGGAACCTATGTATCCAAGAAAATTTCGAACCTGGAAACTATATTAAAGATATGTAAGAAAGTGCAGAAGCAAAGATCATCTCTAGAGGAAAATAACAGGCAGGTATGTTGACATGTGCCTGTAATTCTAGCCCCTTGGAAGGCTGATTCAAGAGGATCCCAAGTTGGAGCGCAGCCAGAAAAACTTGCTAACTTACTATGGCCCTGAAAAACTAAGGCAAGGGCTGGGGATGTGTGAAGACCTTGTGCTCAGTATGAAGGCCCTGTGTGAAGGCCTTGTGTTCAATCCACACTTCCAGTAATTAAAAAAAGAGGAAAATAGTTGGATGGCTAGGGAACAATGGTTGTATATTTAGTCTAACAAATAAAAGAGTATTTGCCTAAAAAAAAGAGAAAAAGAAAATTCAGTCTCAAGCTTTTCCTATCAATCATCTCTCATACACAGTATTCATCACCCAGTCTGGCACAAAGACACACACAAGGAGGCAGGATTTTGCCTGGTGGAGGAAACAAACCACAGAGTGCAGCCCCTTCCCTTCCCTTTCATCCCCAAGAGAAGAGAGTCACTAAAAACCTCCTCAGTTCACATATTCATGGGGCAATTTTAAACATATGTTAAGTTTTATCTGGCTATAATGCTAAGCAATCTATTAGCTGTATTCTGTCAAGATGGCCAGCAAGACAGTTGATAATCCATACAATGATAATCTATATAACCTAATAGAGTATTGATATGTGCGAATCATTGTTCTAAACACTTCATATATGTGTATACATATATAAGCTTATTTAATCCTTACAACAAATATCATCTTTTACAGGTAAGGTTACTGAGACCAAAATAGTCTTCTGTTTTGTTGTGTTTCAGGATTTTGTTGTGGTGGTTGTCATTTAAGGCTCATCTATATTACTTCTATAAAAATATTAATTAATTAAATTTAAATCTATTTTTAAAGTAAATGCTGTATTAGACACATTTATTTTGTACAACATCCATGTGCCCTTCATATTTCTAAGAGTTCACAGTCAAGTAGACATTGAATGGTAACAGATAGGTAAAAAGAAAAAGGTGTGTTTCAGATGCATGGGGAACTGTATTTCCCAAGGTGCTCTAGAGAAAAGAATTGGCTCATGCAAGAAAACCAAGAAGTCACACAACCTTCATCTATAAGCTGGGGAAACAGGAAGTCCGGTGTTATAATTCAGCCTACATCTGAAGGCCTGAGAATTGGGGGACAGATATTATACCTCCCTCTCTAATGCAAAAGAAAAACCTGGGAGCCAGTAATACTGACATCAGAGGGCAAAAAAAGGATGGGTGGACTGTCTTAAGCAAGGAGATAAAATTTATCCATCTTCCGGCTTTATTTGTTATTAATACTAGTCTTCAACAATTTGGGTGACACTTGCCCTTACTGATAAAAGCCATGTTCTCTCTCAGCCTTCCAATGTTATTGTCTTCTCAAAACATCCTCTGAGACAGACCTGGCAAGTACTGTCTTTCCTTTAGCTTGGCATCCCATAGTCCAGCGATGTTTGCACATAAAATTCCCCTTCACAAGTCCACCTTTTGTTGATTTAGCACCACGAATAGTTCCTCAAATCGTATTTCAAATCTCCACATAAAGATAATGCCATGATAACTGTTCAACCTTATGTAACATAAGAGTCTACAAACAACAAAAGCATACTAATTTCTTCCCTCACAAAGTGATCAAGTCGTGCATTGCTGTTTACTCTTCTTCTGACGTTTGGTGATGAAAGTACTCTGGTGTAAAATTAACACTTAAATATCAATAGAAAGTTTACATGATAAGGGACTAAGAGAAGAAAGGAAACAAAGATGTTTCTCACTTTGTGTACACAGCCTGTCTTTCTTATCAAACACACTCAAGATCAGAAGTGTTTCAGATTTTGGTTGAATTTTGATATATTTGCATAGACTTTATTAGATGAGTAACCCTGATCTAAAAATCCAAAATGTGAACACTTTTCAGTATTGTGACACCCAAAAAGCTTCAGATTCGGGAGCATTCCTCATCTTGAATTTTCAACTTAGGAGTTCTCAACTTGTACATATGCACAAAAGTATTACCAAAATGGAGAAAATACCCATGACAACTACAGTCATGTGGTCATAATTAAAACTTAAAACTATTTTTTTTCTCCTACCCATCTCTTCCTTTGCCTTTACCAAACATTGCCACTGTTTGTGGTTGTTTATCCGATAGGTTGACCCAAACTTCATTTCCCACACCCTCTCCTGTTTCAGTTTGCACCTTTCTTTCATGAGAACCTTTTTGGGTGGGGGATATAGCTCCATGGCATAGCGCCTGCATGGTCATGAGTTTGATTCCCAGTAACCACTGCCCCCAAAGTTATATGAGCACACACTTGAGGTATGAAATATTTACATTCCTTGTGTGGAGGGTGTATGTACAGAACTCATCCTCATTCCTTGCTTCACCCCTTTCCCCTCCTCTCCCGTACTATTCCTCTCCCATCTCCACTCCCATGTGAGTGAAATCTATCTCCCCACTTCCTATTATCTTTTATTTTGCCCTTTATTTATAGCTTGGACATAATGTAAGAGAAACCATGCAATATTTAAGCTTGTGTGTCTAACTTATTTCATTTAGCATTACAGTCTTCAGGTATATCCATTTTCCTACAAATGACTGAAGTTTTTCTTTATCCCTTCATCTGTTGATAGGCATATAGGCTACTTCCAAGATTTAGCTATTAGGCATTGTGCTTCTTTGCACATTTGGTATGCATGTATCATTATCATATGATACCTTTAACTCTTTGGGATAGAGACAGGGGGACTGCCTGCATCAAACTGAATTTCTAGTTTCAACTTTTTACATAGGGTTGTACTAGTTTACAATCCCATAACCACTGTAGAAAACCTTTTGTTCACAAAGGTTCCCAGCATTTGTGTTACTATTTGATTTTTTAATAATGTTTACTATGGCATTTTCATTTCTAATTGCATCGGTTTGAGTTTTTCTCTACTTTTATGAGTTACATTGGCTAAGGGCTTGTCTGTTTTGTTTATTCTTTTGGAAAACCAACTAGGAAATTATGGGGCCACAGAGGAAACTATATCACCTTAACTATAATAAAACGAGCATAAATTATAGCATCAAATACAAACTGAGTACTGGAAAATTCTAAAGATCAATTATGTATATCATTAGCCATAGCAAAGAGATCTATAATTATAGTATGAACACTAAAACAAGACAAATATTAACCTAGTGACTATTAAAAAGAAAAACTTTAACTGTACCAATAATAGGGCAATATTCAGTGACAATATCATAAAGTTAACTTACTATCTAAACATTCACAAAACTCAGTAGTTCTATTTTTTCTCATTAACTTTCTTGAAAAATAATAATTATATTATATTAATATATGCTATATTATTATAATAATACATGCTATGTTAGTATAGCATATTGTAGACAAATATTGAAATTCTAAAGATGTAAGATGCAGAATGAATTTTAGAGAAATATTTCTCAAATGAATACATAGCATGAGATTAATAATTCATTGCACATTACAAATAAATTATTTGCAAACTTAATTGAATTACAATAACAATAAAATACAATAAAATTACAATAAAATACAATAAAATTACAATAACAATAAAAATGTGTAAAATAAAAGTGAATAAGAAAGCATTTATGGATCAGTCATATAATAGTTCATTCTGTACCAAAATCAAGAAACTTATATTCATATAATTAGAATTCTCAAAGTACAAAGGGGTAGGCAATAAATAGTTAAACATTTGAAATTTCTGAATTTAGTTGAAATTATAGTACATTTCCAAAAAAAGGAACATTTTGCACAAGAAGTTTGAATAAAATCATACCAACACAAACAAAAATGAAGGCATCCAAAACTAATTGTAAAAAAAACAAAAAAAAATCACAAGCCGGGTGTGGTGGTGCACGCCTGTAATCCCAGCACTCTGGAGGCTGAAGCAGGAGGATCGGTGTGAGTTTGAGACCAGCCTGGGCTACAAAAGTGAGTTCAAGGCCAGCCTCAACTGCATAGCGAGACCCTGTCTCAAAAAGACACAAAAACAAAAAAACAACCACTAAAGTATATATATAATTAGTCTATATTCTCTTTTTTATTACCCCTTTAAAAAAAAAAAAACATTTATCTGAGAGTATAGCCATAAATGAAATGACATTAGAAGCATCACGCATCTAAAAGACCAGAATGACAAACATTCCAACTATAGTTTAGTATTACACATTGCTATCCTCAGTTTCAAAAACTTGTTGCTGTAACATCCTATAACTCAGTGTTGTCCTAAATTTTCTGGTCAAGGACATTATGGGGCCACAGAGGAAAAGGATCAGCTATGTATAGTGTGCCTAAGGAGAGTCACCTAGAAAGAAAATATTCTCTCAGGCTTTCACAGAGAGCAAAATGCTCAAGCAATGGCCATGACTCATCCAGATGGCCAACACTGATAAAAGTTCTACAAAATGCTGTACATGGTTTCAGGGTAAATCCTGATGGGATTTGACTGACCTTGTCGGATATAAAAGTTACATGTTTTGTTATATAGGTCTTGCTTTGACTTGGACTTAACCACCCAGAAGAAAAGTTTAACCACAAGGCATAGAAAGTAAAGTCAGCTTAGTATGCTGAGCTGTAAAAGTTTCAAGTCAACAGCTTCTGACAATGCCAGTTCTGCTGATAACCCACTACTGCTATGGAATATTGGATTATGCATACAACTTTCTCTTAGAAACATTTGTACTAATAGTGTTTAGAAAAGTTATCATGTCTTTGTGTTGTACTCTGAACAACTACTATGAAGACAACAATATGCATTGTATTAATTATTGTGGTTGTCCTACTAATGTGTTTTGAAACTGCCACATTGTTACTTCTTATTAAAAGTAATAAAATTATAATAAAATAATGGAATTCAATTAAGCTGTAAAATAAACCTTAGGATATTAGAACAAATGTTATTAAAAATAAAGTTACTAAAAATAAAAAAATTAGCTATGGAGGAACAAAATTAAATAGCGTTTTATTCCACATTAGGAAAAAAAGAGTAAGCATGCAAGAAACTAGACTAATTAATTCAAATGACTGAAAGAGAAAAAAAGAAGTATTTTCATGTAAAAGACAAGGAAGAAGTAAAATAAAATCAACAGAAATGGAAATACATATTTTAAAGTTTCTAACACTAAGAGAAAATATCATATCATGTCTTATAAGTAGATTATAAGTCAAGCATACAGTATAAATCTGTATACTGTAAACAAAAATTAAGCTTAAACAATATTCAGAAAATTAATTAAATATTAATTAAAAAGTAAATATTTCAAAACAATTCAACTAAGAAAAAGTTTTCATGATAGTAAAGAATTACTAAGAATAAAACATAACATAAACACTGGAATGGCAAGTATATGACCAGCACTTCTAACAGTTGGAGAATAGGATATTGCAGAAAGTTCTAGTGTGTTGAGGACATAGACATTGTCCATGATGCTTACTGGTGGCCAGGTGTCACTTGTGAGACTGAGCTACTGCTAGTTCTTTGATATCCACCGTGTACACCCAGACAGAATCATGACCCATAGGGTGCAGGAGAAGTCCAGTTGTAGAGTATGCCCGATAGAAATATTTTGCTGCTGTATACAAAAGAATAATTGAAAGACTGCTTTTGTATACCTCTTTTACTCCTGTATTTAATTGTTTGCCCTATTTGGTAGGTTCTTTCCATTCTCCTTCATGGAGTTGTGGTCATTTTGATCCCTCTCTAGAATGTCTTTTAGTAAACTGTCTAGGGTTTGCTTTGTCATCATGAAATTCTTTAGTCGTTCTTTGTCTTGGAAGTATTACACTTATGCATTATACTTGAAAGAGAGTTTTTCAAAGTATAGCAGTCTAGGCTGGAATGTGTTTTCTTGCAAGACTTGAAGTACTTTGCTCCATTCTCTTCTTGACCTGATGGTTTGTGAAGAGAAATCTGTCATTATTCTGATGGATTTTCCTTCAAATATGATCTGTTTCTTTTCTGTAGTGGCTTTTAGTATACTGTTTCTGTGCTGAATTTCTGGGATCTTGATTACTATATGTCTGGGTGTGGTTTTAATTGGGTTGATGTTATTTGGAGTTCTATATGCTTCAGTTACTCACTGTCACATTGTTTCCCCATATTTGGGAAGATTTCTACTATTACTTCTGTCCATATTCTTTTTTATATTATTTGTATTGATTCCTTCACCGGTGAGATAGCTCAGTGGTCTAAAGCACCTGCTTAGGCAAACTTAGGCAACACAAGGGACTGCGGTACAATCCCCAGCACCACATGCTACACCAGCCCCACTCTCAGGCAGGCTGAGCTGGCCATAACATACATGCATACATACATATATACATTCTTTTTTATTGATGCCTATTGATCTCACATTGTTCATCTTTGCATAATCTTACAGATGTTAAATTATTTTCTCCTGCATCCTAGTTGTTTTTAAGAGATTTTTTCTTATCTTTTTACTAGCTACAATGGTATCTTCAAGTTCTGAAAGTCTGTTTTCACTTTCATTGAAATGGTTTTGCCAGCTTCTGATTGAGGTTTTAATTTCCTGTATAGCCCTTTGAATCTGCTTCAAGAAGTCTATTTCTTTCCTATTTGTTCATTCAAGGATTCCATCATTTTTCTTTTCTCCTTTTTTTTTTAATCAGTGTCTTCTTTAGGAGCATTTAGTACTTCTTTCATTATAGTTATCATTTCTTTTTTACTGCAGAAATTATTTCTGATCTGATTTCCTCTATACCTTTCTGCAGTTGTTTCTTTACTTTGGATGCTATTATTTCAGAGGCTTCAGGTGTGCAATTTCCGATTTCTTCTATGCTATTATCTCCCGTATTTGTTCCAAGTGGGTTCAGGACCTGAGAGTGCATTTTGCTCCTTCTGTTTGTCATTTTGTATAGCGCTGTCTTCTGACCTTTGGTGTAGAACTTTGACACAGTTATTATCTTAGCACCAGGTCCAGATCTACCAAGTTCAAACTCATTCAGGTGGGTGGCTTGTGTCTGGCTGCTGTGCTCCACTTCTTCCTGCTGCAACCCTTGGAGGTGAACCTGCTGTGCCACTCTGGCAAGATGCTCTGCTTCTGGATCAGCTGGGTAGGTCTGGCCTCTAGCCTCTCTGTAGGGAGTTCTACCACAGAGATCCACATGCTAGGCCTGGGTTCTGGTTTGAATGAGGATCTGGCAGGCACCAGGTCATCTTACTCACACCCCAAGCCTAAGCTCTGGGTCAAATAGTAGTTGTTCTAGTAAAAGTAGTGGGGATAGTGAGCCAGAGAATTAAAACAAAATTTGAGAAATTAACCAGTGGTGGATGGGAAAGAGGAGAGAATAGTGAGATGGTAAGACTAAAGGGAAATTAGTAATACTACAGAACAGTTACAGGAAAGAACAAACAAGGGAAAGATTAAAGATATAAACAGCAAAATACAGGAAATAAGAGAAAGACAAAAAGCAAGAAGGGAAAATGTTGAAAGAAGAAAAGAAACTAAAAGATGGGTAAAGAAGAAAAAAAGACTCCAAATCCTCAGAACAACCTGATGAAGAAAAGATAAAAATACCGTGGTACTTTGGTTCACAAATATAGTTCTTTCCATGATCCTTGCCACAGAATTTATTCCACGATTCTGGTTGCAACCAAGTTACAATGAAATTTATGACCAGTATCATGGAAAGAATTAAGTTTATAAACCAATGTACTACCGTATTAAAAAAAAAAAAAAAAAAAAAACACAGCAAAGTCAAAAATGATCAAGTGAAAGAAAAACTCCCAGTGTTTTTGAATGAATAGTGTTTTGGGATTGTTTGTTTCCCCCAAGATCTGCTGTTTGGAAATGCAGTTGGTCATTGTTTTCTCTGCCTAGATTGAAGGGCTATGGGTTTTTGAAATGTTCTCCCTACACCAGAGGCCCCTCTGTCCATTCAACCCAGATTCTGGTTACTGTCCAAGCTAAGGTGAGTTCCATTGATAAAGGGAAATGCAAGCCACCTCTGGTCCCTACTGGATGTGGGCTGCAGGACTGATGGACTTAACGTCAACTGTCTTGCTACTTTTGCCTCTTCAGACACATTATTCTCAACCAGGATCAGTTCACTTATTTAGTCCTTGCCTCTGTTGCCCCATGACATGGATCCAGCTTGGAGCTGATGGGTGGCCCTATCCTTGTGTTGGGGAGGGCAGTTTTAGGATAGGCCTGCTTGTTTGTGCTAGGAGAGAAACACTATGGTCTGGGGTGGGCCTATTTAGCCACATCAGCAGAGAGACAGAGGTGTGGGCCTCCTTGCTCACATCTGAGGAGGGTACTGTGTGTGCTGTAGAGATCTGCTTGCCTGTGTCCCTTCCCATGTCCTAACTTTCATTCCTAAAGGGTTTCAATTATTTAGTAGTCATGTCTAGATTCAGTAGTAGTTGTCCATTGGTATTAATAACAAGACACAATAAGGGGTCTCTTATACTCATCACAAGCTTTCCTTTATTTTGATTGTGGATTAATAGTCTAATTTCCCCCTCGGTGGACAGGATCAATGATGCCAAAACTTTTTTCTCTGCTTTTTAATTCAGAGATGAAGGAAGTTAAATGTACTCAGGTACCAGGGTTAGCTTCCAGGTCAATAGAACTGTTTCTTTTTTTTAAAAAAAAAAATGTCTTTCTTTGTTTATTGGATACAGGGTCTCACTACACTGCTCGGACCCACAGTTATCCTCCTGTCTCTGCCTCCAGAGCACTGGGACTGCAGGCACGTACCATCACGCCTGGTTTGTGGACTGGTACAGTAACCAACTTAATCCAGGAAGATTTAATCCACCTCCACAAGATAATCATTAATTTCTTCTGGAGGGTGGCACACCTAATGATCTAATTCATTTCCTACGAAGCCTACCTCTGAAGGGTACCACCTCCGCTCAGTAACATTATATTGGAATGTAAGTTTTCAACACATGAATGGTTGGAGGACAGGCCATATTCAAAATGTAGCAGAGGCCTTCAGTTCAGTAAATCATAGGACAGTTTTGTTTTCTGGTTGGTAATGAGTAGTGAATGATTCCACTGTCATTTCTACCTTGATTTCAGGACCTACAAATCTGGACTATAGAAAAATGATCATTTATATATATATTGGACAGTAATTCAGAGTATATAAAATCATCTACAGAACCCAACCCTAGCCTTACAAGGTATTTCCTACACTCTGAGTCTTTGTGTCCACCAAATTCATGGGATGAAATCCTATCCCCCAAGGTGATGATATAAGGAAGTGGGGCCTTTTGGAGATGATCAGGTCATGAGCGGTCTTCCTTCATGAATGGAACTCATGCTCCTGTGAAAGAGCCGGAGGGATCCACTTTGCCCTTTTTCTCCCTATGCAAATACAGCAACATGTGCCATCTATGTAACAGGAAGTGTTTATCACACAAACATCCTGCTGGCACTGTAATCTTTGAATTCCCAGCTTCTAGGACTATGAGCAATAAATTTCTGTTGTTTGTAAATTAGTCTGTCTAAGATATTTCATTACAGCAGCAGGAATAGACTAGGACAGCACTGTACACCTGTACATATGGAACCCTCAAAGGCCCATTCAGGTGCTTCCAGATATTGAGGAACATGGTAAAAGAAGTGAATTTCATGAGTATGAGCACAATGCCACATTCATATAACTATAAAATGAGTTTATTTATAAGTAGAAATACAGTGTTACATGTCATGATGGCGGTAAGACATTCTGAAGGTCTAAAGATTGTAGTGTTGGTGATTTGTAGAAAAATGATAGTTTCTTGACTCCATAACATTAAGAGAAATAAATCAGGCACAAAAGGTTAAATAGCACATGATTTCTTTTATGCAAGCAACTCAAAATATAAAGACAGAGCAAAATAAAAGATAGACTGTACAGACTTGTTGGTCTCTTGGTATACCTCAGGAAGAAATGACAGCAGGAATGAGGAGATAGGCAAGAAGATGGGAGCTGCAGCAGGTGGTGGCCCATTGCCTGTTTGGCAAATGACCCCCAGTATAACAGCAGTGGCATTTTTTCTTTTTTTTGTCTTTTTGAGACAGGGTCTCGCTATGCAGTTGAGGCTGGCCTTGAGCTCACTTTTGTAGCCCAGGCTGGTCTCGAACTCGTATCGATCCTCCTGCCTCAGCCTCCCGAGTGCTGGGATTACAGGCGTGAGCCACCATGCCCGGCCCTGGCATTTATTTATTAGTATCACATGACACAAGGTTTCCCAGTGACTCATAGCTGACATCAACCAGGCAGGATGCTTTTCTCAGCATCTCAGGATGCTTTACGCACTCGGGCATAATGGTATGGTCACACATCTGACCAATTTCCACCTTCAGCAGTTTCCAACAATAGATAATAGGATGTAAGGAGACAGATCTTTTGCAAAAAGAAAGAGCACCGAAGGATGGATACAGGGAGGAATGTGCTGAAGGGAAGGAGATGAAAACCAAAGCTGAGATGTATTTTGTACATGTGCCAGTTCCCTAGATTATGTGTTTATTCCCATAAGAACATAATGCTGCCCCTTCCATGATGAAAGCAGTACAGTGGAGTCAGTGGCTACTGGGAGGCTGTGGATCATCTTGGGAGATGCTATACCTCTCCGGTGCGTGGTCATTTTATGCAAACCAAACCCTTAGGGACTTTTTTAAATCCCTGAATGGCACATTACATGCAAAATCTCACTTTATTCCCGTCATATTGTCAAATTTGGCCTAATCTTATTTCATGTTTACTCCTGTTATCTCACACCTTTGGTATCTCTTCTCACACATTTCCTTCAGTATCAAAGAAAACCTTCAAGTAGTTCTTTTGGAAGTACAGTGCATCTCCTTAAGGGGTGCTGGAGGCTGCTAGGACTTGAGGCCACTTTTTGGTCTTCAAGCAAAGAGTGCAAGTTCTGAGGAGAATTAACATTGTCTTGCTTGTAAGCAGCCTCAGGAGAAGCATTTTTGTTTCCTCAGGCAATGCCGTGTGGATCCCCTCAGAAGGAAGAGATAAATCTGAGACCACTAAGTGTGGAAAGGTTTATGGTGCTGTGAGTGGGAGGCTGCCACTGCCCAGGTAGAGAAGTGACTTTTGCTGAGCTGCAGGGGCCATTTATCCTTGGTTAGGGAGAGCTATTCCACTGGTGGTGGCAAGCTTGCTTTCACTGGGGGTGAGAATCCTCTTACATTAAAAAAAAAAAAAAAAGGACTCATCAGAATTTAGAGGCTCAAAAAATGGAAAGGGGGGAAGAAAAATTATATGCTTATACATAAGATAGCTAAGATAATTATACTAATTTCTGTTAGTTCAGTGAAAGAAACAATTTGTGCTTATATTGTCCGATCAGTTTTGCATTCTTATATTTTGTAATCTGTGCAGCTACTTTGAAGATACAATACAATAACCATTAATTTCTTATTATCCTGTTTTGAAATTTTATACCATTGTTTCTATTGAGGATTTTTCTTTTTTAAAAAAAAACTAAAAAAGAAAAAAGAATCAAGAGGTTCAGTGGCCACAGTTTGATCCAGACCTTCCCACACTCTTCCATCCATAGTTGCAGATTCTATTCTTCCCCAATCAATGTTCTCACATTATAGTAATAGTGGATATAACTTCATGGTAAGACTGTGCTTCTGAGTGTCAATGGCCTCATTCCTAGGGCCATAAGAAAGAACGCTCTGCTTTGGAGCACATGTAGAGACAATTAGGTCATTTATACAGTGATAGGCTTTTCAGCAGCACAGTAAAGAGATAGGAAAGATAAGCCTTTATTAACTCCAAAGACACAGAGAGGATGGAAGGCAAAAGGGTCAAGCAGATCCTCTGGCCTGAGATAAAGAAAGCTGAGGCTTTTATGGACCTGTTCTAGGAGTGGAGTTTGAAGGGGGATGTTTAGAAATATCTGAGGAGCTGATCAGGGTCTTCCCTTTGGTATCAGCAAAGGTGAAAGGAAATTGCACCCTGAGCTGTGTTGGAGAAGAGGGAATGTGGTCTATGGGAAGGTAAGCTGTTGTTTTAAGGGCTTCAGCTATATTAGATGACCACACAACAATTCAGCAGTTCCCACTAGGGCCAGAACCCATCACACAGTCCTTGAGTGGGGAATTTGAACCCCTGATTTCACCATTTTCTTTATCCATTAACATTAGAAGCAACCAACAAAGTTCTTTACATTCCCTCCCAGTAAAGTTGACTTGTTTCTATCACAGAAACCATGAATTATTTCTCCTGCACCAAGGAAGAGTCTGAGTAACACTACACAGTCTCAGTGGGGTGGCTTCCAGAAGGCTCAGTCCTGGAGTTCAGTTGATCTTGGAGAAAGAAAAATATAGGACCAGGAAGAGATGAAGCAGAATGCAGGAGCAGAATAGAGATTAGCAAGTGAGGTCTAAACCTAAAAGATGAGTAGGCAGCAAGGCAAGTGGTCAGGGGAAAGCAAGAAGTTAAATGTGACAGAGGTGTGAACTGTGCCTCCAGTGGCCGGCCACCCAAAGCTGCTCCTCTTGCTCTTCCACACACCTCCATCCAATGACACAGAATAAACACCAAGAGTACCAGGAACAAAATAAAATGATGTTCAATTAAAGCCCATGCTTACAAGAGTGGTGCATGACTGTTCTCCAGCATTTTTGCTACCCTGAAAAAAAAAGATGGGGGAGAGGGAGAGAGAGAGAGAGAGAGAGAGAGAGAGAGAGAGAGAGAGAGAGAGAGAGAGAGAGAGAGAGAGAAGAAGGAGGAGGAGGAGGAGGAGGAGAAGAAAAGAAAATAAAAAGAAAAAAACTCTATGCATCATGTCTCTTGACCCTACGTATAATTGCAAGGTGCTTAGTCTCTCTCCCTTTCCCTCTCCCTCTCCCTCTCCCTCTCCCTCTCCCTCTCCCTCTCTCCCTCTTCCACTTTCTCTCCTGCCCTCCCTGTCCCCTCCTTCTCCTTCCTTCTCAGTTTTTTGTGGGGCTGGAGATTCAATCTAGGCGACAACCCTGCTAAGCAAGAACTCCACCACTAAGCCACATCCTTTCCGCTCAGTGTCTTCTTTAAAACAGTTGCCTCCTCTATAAAATGTTAAACATATTTTCAATTTCATGAAGTTATAGAGAGATTAAATTTTAAAGGCAACCATACACACAAATGCTTTAGTAGAGCATTTACATCCTAATAATTCACCAAATTTCATTTATTATAAAAAAGACTACTACTATTTATGTAGAACCCATTTAGAATTCAGCCCCTAGACTTTTAGGAATAGTGTGTGAAGACCTGAACATAGTTATTTATATATAATCAGAATGCTGAAGCATGCAACAAGCCATGCTTTGACAAACGTTCACAGGCCAAGTTAGGGAGGGGGGACTCCTCCTCTCTGTCATTTGTTTATGGAAGACTTCCCAGCGCTGAGGCTCTGAGTTATTCCGGACCTTCCAGCTCCTCTCCCTGCCGTGCATGTGTTGCTTCCTCTTCCTCTCCCAGCAGCAGTTCACACTGGGACACCCCAGGAGGCCCCAGCTTGAAGAGGTTAAACAGGCATCCTGGTCCTGGATATGTCACAAGCATGGCAATCTTGTGGGTATCACTCTGCCTTCTTGTCAGTCAGGTACACAACTACACCCCCCTGATTTTCTGACTTACCTGCCTGTTTTCTTCTCATCTCACTTGATCCCAGTGAGATCATACATATATATGATTTTTCTTCTTTTGCCTGGTCCAGGAACACATCTAGTAGCCCAGGAACACATCAAGCCCAGGCCCAGCCTAACTTCTCCCTGGCTTCCATTCCCTAGAAGCTCCCCGTCACCATGGCAGGCCCAGGAGCCCGGACCAGTAAAGGTCCCCACCTGAATGTAAGCTCATATGGATGGGGGATTAGCGCTTGCTTCACTCTGCTCTGTCCCCAGAGCCTAAATCAAAGCCCAGCTTCTATTTGAAATTTGTACACAGAATCATAGGGCTGGAAGAAACTAAGAATGACTAGTCCAGCTCCCTCATCTCAGAGATACAAAATGTAATTGCCATAGGAGATATGTAGGGCTTATCGGAATAAGAAGGAGAGGAATTAAATACATCTTAGTTTTATGTCTATTTATGTATTTATTTATTGCCACAATGAGTGTTTTATTTTCATTCAACATATAAATAATTTGCTATATTATCGCGGGGCAAACCAGAGAATTTGGCAATCCAACTTGGGGGGGGGGGGCTCTCAGAGACCCACAGGCCGGTGGCATCGGCGTGGAATGCCCGGGTTCACAGTGCAGCTAGTGGCTCATGTCCATCTTGCCAGGGGCTCTTCCTCCACACTTCATGCCGGGGGCGGGGGGGCAGGTTCTCGGAGACGACGGGGGCAGGGAATCCTCTGGGCTCTTAGGAAATCTCACTCCGCTTTTCTGCTCAGTGGTCTCTTTGATCGGCAGGGTGTTCTTCTCCTGCGTGTACAACTTCAGCTTGGCCTCATTGAACCTGGCGATTTCCCCCATGTTTGGTTTGTCTGCCATTTTCTTAAAACAATCCAAAGTGTCTCGCTCCAAGCCCAAGCTCCTGGTGCTCCCACTCGCGTTGCTGCAGCAAATGACCTATTTATTTTATCTTTAAAGAGAATACAAAATAGTAAAGGCTGACAAGATAGTTCAGTTAAAAAAAATAGTAAAAAAAAAAAAAAAGTAGAAATGATACAGAAATGCTCCAGGGCAGTTTGTGGCCCAGTTGGTGATGAGTATCAGAGTTCCCTGTCCCAGAACAGCATCAAGGACACAAAGATGCCACCCAAGCATGTAGCTAAGAGATCATCACCCCCAGAAGATGCTGTCCTCAAAAGCAAGAAAGTGAAAGTCTCACACAGGTCTCACAGTACGACCGCAGGTGTGGTGCTGACACTGGGCCAGGGTGATGTGGGCCGGCTGGGGCTGGGGGAGAGTGTGATGGAGAGGAAGAGGCCGGCCCTCGTGCCCATCCCAGAGGAGGTGGTCCAGGCCGAGGCGGGCGGTACGCACACCGTGTGTCTCAGCAAGAGTGGCTACATCTACTCCTTTGGCTGCAATGATGAACGTGCCTCAGGGAGGGACACATCAGTGGAAGGCTCAGACATGGTCCCTGGAGAAGTGGAACTACAAGAGAAGGTGGTAGAGGTGTCAGCAGGGGACCGTCACACAGCAGCCCTCACCGAGGATGGCCATGTCTTCTTCCTTTGGAGTGCCTTTCAGGACAATAATGGTGGGAAAAGGCTGTTGGAACCCACTGAAGAAAAGCATGGTGCCTGTGCAAGTGGAGCTAGATACACCCATGAAGGTAGCCTCAGAAAATGACCACTTGGTGAAGCTGACAGTTGATGGCGACCTCTACACCTTGGATGGTGGGCGGCAGGGCCAGCTGGGGCGTGTGCCTGAGTTATTTGCCAGTTGTGGTGACTGGAAGAGCCTTGAGAGACTTCTTCTCCTAAGGTGTGTGATGCTGAAGTCCAGAGGAAGCTGGGGCTATGTGAGATTCCAAGATGCTTTCTGTGGTGCCTATTTCACTTTTGCCATCTCCCATGAGGGCCACTTATATGGCTTTGGCCTCTCCAACTATCTTCAGCTGGGAACACCAGGTACAGAATCATGCTTTGTACCTTAGAACCTGACCTCCTTCAAGAATTCCACCAAGTCCAGGGCAGGCTTCTCCGTTGGCCAGCACCATACAGTCTGCATGGATTCAGAAGGAAAAGCCTACAGCCTGAGCTGGGCTGAGTATGCACAGCTGGGCCTTGGCAAGGGTGCAGAGGAGAAGAGCATACTCACCCTCATCTCCAGGCTGTCCTGTGTCTCCTCGGTGGCCTGTGAGGCCTCTGTAGGGTATGCAGTGACCAAGGATGGTCATGTTTCTGCCTGAGGCAGGAGCACCAACTACCAGCTGAGCACAGAGCAGGGCAGCGATGCCTGGAGCCCTGTGGAGATAACCATCAAACAGCTGGAGAGCCATGTGGTCTTATCTGTGTCCTGCAGGAGCCAGTACACAGTTTTACTGGTCAAGGACAAGGGAGAGAGCTGATGAGGCCAACAAGGGCCCGGCCCCACCTCCCCTCACAGAGCAGGGAAGCAGAGATGGCTCCAGACCCCAGCAACCTCTCCTGATCCTCTCCTAAGCACTGTGTTGTCTCTAGCCTTTTCAGCATCAACAGAGCAGAATCTTTCTCTTTTTCATCCTTCTTTCAGGAATCATCCTGGCACCTGCTGGATGAAGCGGGGAGACAAGGGGTTGTCAGGAGGAACCTTGCTCACCCAGAGACCTCTGTGATTAGACCTTTTACCCTGCTTCTCTACCTCTCTCATCCAGCTGGCTCTGACCTTGCCTTCTGCAATACCACAATACCCTCCATGGGGGTTTGGTGCACTCTGAGAAGCTGGGGCTCCACCAAGCCCCACTCTACTTACTTGCCACTCTTCCTGTCCTAACAGTGCACACACAGACAGTTGCAATCATCAGACCCAGCTGTCATGGACCCAGGCCTGGGACAATGGGGAGGAGCCAGTGCTACAGAATCATGGGCAACCCCCAGCCAAATATTTGGCGCTGAACAGGTGTCCATAGCGCGAAAGACAATGATTCACTTGATGAAGGAAGAAGCCAACTACTGTAGCTGTTCTTGCAGAAGCACGAAGCATAGTCTCTGCCTGTCGGGTGTCATTACAGTGGTCCCTATCCATTGGGCCTCACCTCTAGCCAAGGACCCCAAAGCCCCAATGTACTGAGCAGGGCAGCGCAGAGCAGGGTCTGAGCGGAAAGAGCAAGCAGGTTTCATACACAAATGTACAGCAGCAATATTAAGAGGCCAGGGAAGGCCATAGGCTGGTCCCGAGGAAAGGAAGCAGCAGTCTGCACAGTGGCTGAGAAAAATAGTTTCAAGTTTTTGAAATTGTAAAATATTTTGGAGGGGAGAGTGAAACCTTTTAACACTTGGATAGGAATTCCTCCATGGTTGCTACATTGCATATTGTTGTCTTCAAATTAGTTTTTCAGAACATTACAAGCTTCTCTGGTGGCCCACTGCAACTG